>QLOZ01005904.1:0-14001 GCA_003314065.1 Lactarius sp. MG50 | reverse complement strand
GCTGGCAAGCGCCAAATAGGCGGCGACGAGCGTGAGGAGGGGCGGGACGATCTTTTGTACGTCCCACTCGGAGGGACTTGACGATATGAGCGCAGAGCCGAGGCCGAGAAGCGCGCTGACGAATGCGAGGCCGTGGGTGAAGAGAGTGAGGATCGCGTTGGACACGGGGGGCGGGAGGGAGGATGAAAGGTAGCTAAGTAGGGGATCGAGGAAGGCTGGGATTGGTATCTGTTGGGGGTCGACGTTCGCCATAATGGGCCGTGGGGATGCAGAGTAAGCGGCAATGATCGCGGTCGTGAGGGAGGTAGAGTGGGGATGGATGGGTTGTATGTGTTTTACAGTACAGCAGTCAGTAGCAGTGGCAACAACGCCACCACCCACCGACTCCGGCACACATGCTCTTTGCAGCGCCACAGGCGGACACGAACAGGTTTTGTGACACCGAAAATCTGGAAAGTCTGGGCTCCGTGACAACAATCACGTCTCGTTTCCAATTTCAGCTCGGCAAACACCGCGACCCCATTTTTGACCCCCGCTTACCGCCGCATATGGAGACATTGGTCTCGTTCCTTGGACAATTTGGGGCTCATCCAATCGGCATCAGAATATTCCCTATAACCCTCTAGGGAATTGATTGATTCTCTGGTATTTAAACCCCGCGATAATGTCAGCAAACATTGACAAACACGTAAGTTATAAAGATGCTACATCTTTACGCTACTATATTGTAGTAGGCTTGTCAGCCCCTCTCAACTCCCACATACTTATTCCCGTCTTGCCCTTCTGTTGTCCCCCCCCTTCCACACGATGACCCTTAAAAGGAAGTTCGATAAAGACATCGTTAGCGAGTCTGACCGCTGCGTATGTTCCTATGCGGTCGCGCCAACGCATTGGAACTAATAACTAACGCGAATATCGCCAGTCGAAGCAACTCCGTCTCGTTCCCTTCCCCTCCTACCAGGCGGACACAGATGTGGCTATGTCTGATGCGTCGTCGTCGGACGTATCTCCTCTTGAACCTATGATTTCTGAGCAGCATCATGTACGCCTAGACTCCGGCGCCAGCACGGCTAGTAGCACCGACGATTTCGACGGTGTGTCTTTCTTGTACCTTTCTACCATTACTTCCCGAGTTCATCATGATGCGCATATAGCTCCTGCGTATCCCTCGTTCAGCTTGTACCCTAACCCGTTCTTCGACTCGAACGGCTCAGTCGACACCGAATCGCTTAACGCACCGAGATATTCTACCTCACCGCCCCCACAAAAATCTGTAGGCCTGCTAGAACCCAAGAACAATGTCTTCCATCATGGGTTAGTGCCCCCATCTCAACCTGGTCGCTCTAGTCCTCGGCCTTTGAAGTTTTGCTGACGGGTCTGCTCTCACTTCGTCCCACTTTAATTGTTCTTGTGTGTTGCAGGAACTGTACCCAGATTCCAAAACTCCGCGTCGCCTGCGCCTCAAGTTCGCATGGGCAACGTACAATGTGGAGCCATTGCGAACAATGTGGCGCTATTGAGATGATCGATCCTGACTATTGATCACTTCACTTGTAGACCCTGCCTCTGCCTAGCCCGCCCTCACTCTTTCAGCATCGATACTAGCCTTGTTCTGCCTTCTATTTGCGCTGTAGCATGATTGCCTACGCCTGGCCGCTATCCGACTTCACCTCAGCACTTCAAGCTTCCGACTACCAACACCGCGAGATCACCACCCCTAGTTGAAACAAGCAAGCCCAATGTATCGATTCCAACCCGCCTTCCGCCATTTTCCAATATTTCGACTTCGGCTTCCAGCTGTAGCGTCTACCAAAAGGCGTATCTGTCTTGATGTCTGGTTCGTATCTTCGGTTTCGTGAAGCGATACTCTCAACCTCTGCGTACGTTATACCCCACGTCACGCCAATCGCCTCTACCCTTGTTCTGTCCTCGACTCTCTATCCTGAGTTGCATCATAATCAGCCATGTATATATTCTTACTCTGTAAATTCGCTGCATTGTTGCTTTTGGTGTATGAATTGCGAGTCAATCGCATGAACTGAATTAACTCTTCGACGTAAAGAGTTGCCCGGCATGAACTTTATCATTAGTCCTGTGCTGCAATTTCAACGACGCCACTAATTAGAAGCACGTGAAGGTCAGGGTTAATACATATACGTCGCCTATTGTAAACGTGTCGCAGCGCCGGGCCGGATGAGCTGGCACCCGGCATAATTCGAAGCAGCCGGTGGGAACCGGTGGGCGCCGGTGGTAGGGAGCCATTACCAGTAACAACATCCGGGGCGAAAATATATAATGTGCGGTCTCGACCACCGGGCGCTTTTTCAGCATCCCATGACCAATTTCCTCATCTGTGGGCACTGCGGCCAGTGTCATGAATGTAAATCAGTGGAGCGTGCACGATGCGCAGGTGTGTGGGGAGCGTAGCACCGCTATACCGCACGAGAGAGCAACTTTGTAGCGACTGGTGTGCCCGAGGCAAGATCTCAGGATCCGTCGGTGTGGGGATAGCGGCGCAAGTTGCCGAGCGAACCGGGAAGACTTCCGAATGCCCTGGCCGCCTTGTCGCGTCGCCGCTTATCTCCATTTGCTTGCTGCCTTTTTTCCTGTTACGCCTCCTTATCGTTCATCACGTGCGTGTTTCCCGTTGCATTTTCATTGTTTGCAAGGGAAAACCCGTCGTGCTGTGCTTCAGAAACACGCAAGTGGCTTTAATGTCGAAAATAAGCAAGCGGCGCACGCACGAAAATAAATCAAATCGATATCGATGAAGTCCCTCGAGGAACGTGCCACCGTGCCAGTGCCATGCGCCTAGTGCCGCTGTGACGTCGGCAATTGCCTTACTACTCGCAGCACCACACAATAACGTCTGGTGTGTCTCGGGCGGGCGCTGAATCGGCACCAAAATTGCGCGGGAGAGGGTACTCTGAAATTTATCAAAGATATGACCCCATCCTCGTCGTGCACGCTGAGTGGTGGCTTTCGGGCTGGTACTGCAGGTCGCAGGGGTGTAGTGTGTGACGGGCGATGACTCGGAAGCGTTGCGTGGCCACTACGTGTGCGAAAGGTCCGCGGGATCTGCGCACACTCCGAGCGATGCCTTTCACGTGTGCGTCCGACCCATAAGTTATTGAACTTACACAGAACGTGAACAGGCCCCTTATCCATCCGCTCTTCAGAATAGACGCATTACAGCGAGAACCGGTGCATAAATCAGTAGTATGGATACAGAAACTGTTCATACACATTGCCGAATACTTGAAATACATGTCGAGGAATACACGGTTAAGTCCATGAGGCGTGAGTAGCGTGTCAAAGGGAGGAGTACCACAGAGAATGATATAATTAGCAGGCTTAGAAACAGCGCAATGTGAGTTCTGTACCCTCAGCTGAGAGGCATGTAAATGGAAGCCTAAAAAAAAGAGAAGGATGTATCCAACAGGGGTAACAGATTATTCGTACGTCTAGTACGACGTAAGCTCTGTACCCTGAGACCTGCGTCCCTGGGAGCCAAAAAACGGCACGCGACAGCTGAGCCCGTCAAGTCCTACGAGGGCGTGGACTTAGAAAGGTGTGGCGGGGCAGCATAGAGGGACTACAAGCATCATTTTGAGGCCACTTGGCAAGTTGCTGGTGGGCACGTCGTCGAGAGGGAGGAGGTTTGGCGTGAAACTGACGACAATGATTTTGGTGTTTGCGCGTCCCAACGCCTTGAAAGGTACAGTCAAGGTAAGGACATCCCGTCAGCGGCGAATGAACATCGTCGATGTGGCGAGTAACCGCTTTGCGTGCGTGAAATCTCTTTCCGCAAGTGGGACACGCGGGCCTCGTGTCTTGGCCCACCTCCACGCCCTGGCTGGGTGCAACGAGGGACGCTGCCGAGGCGTGTTGGTGGACTTGAGCTGGTAGTTGGGGTTGAGAAGACCCAGGTTGGTGTACAGGCAGGGCCATGGAACCATGACTTAGGTCGAAGTGGGTCCCAGGGGATTGGGCAGACCATGTTGAGTACACTGACGTTGCACCAGAGGTGTTGGCGTCCAGGGAACGTTCCTCGGTTTCGGTACCGGTAGGAGTGGCGCTGTGATTGCCATAGTCTTCTGGGGGTGTGTGATTGTATATGCCTTGTTCCATAGCCAGTTGAGCCGAAATGAAAGAGGAAGGTGGGGATTGTGCAAGCTGCACGCATGAGTCGTCCATTGAGGGGATATTGTCATCCAAAGGAGCGGTGCTAGGAGCTTGAAATGAGATTTCCTGAGAGGTGAAGTGATCAAGTCTGTTGCCCTGGTATGGGTCGAGTGACTGTGGTACGTGGTCTGGGGCTCCAAACCAAATCAGGCAAACCTGTGCAATTGTCATTGTCTGTTTGAGATTCGCGCCACAAGGAAGCATACCTTGCCAAGGTCACTCTCAGATCGCTCAATATGGTAGGTGTCGAGGTCACCTTTTGCGGACACGTCTTGGTTCAGAGCCATACCTTCTCAGGTACAACCCTTCGGCGGCTCGATAGGGAGACGTGGGATACGAGGGTTGATTAGGCGGAGATGTCACTTGAAGTTTTATGCCACCTCTCTGGTGCCATGGCACCATCCATAAGACACGAAGGCATACTAGAGGAATCACGATCATGATACTGTGACTCTGGCTGCCAGTGGCACTCAGCGCATGCCCTTGCAATAGCAGAAACGCGAGGTGGCGCCATGTGCCTCCCACGTTTTACTATGGTTTTAAGAGCGAGAGGATCAGATGGGGATTTTTTGGTACGAAGATTTGATAAGAGATATACCTGTTGGAAGTGACGATGGTGATTCTGCCTGGGTTACATCAAGTGGTTATCTCGAGTAAGGCTAGGGGTAGCGTCAAGACAAAAGCGGACGGTCTCGGAGGCTCAGGCGGCCGGGCGCTCAGCAGCCTCTTCATCAGCGAGTGATAACTAGGTCTGCCAGGTGGTCCCACAGTTAACCTGACATTGTAATACCTTGTCGGCCTTATCTAGGTATGACAATCCCTGGTCATAAAAATATTATTGCATAATGCATAGCTCCGAGCGAGCGATCATGCATTATGACATGATTGACATCCACTATGAACGTAAGATTAACTGCCACGATGCAGTCCTACTATAAGTGAATTTCAAACACTAAAAGCCTGGATACCACGTTTGATCCACGCTGTCTGGGGAAAACGCCTGCTAATATCGTCGCTCGCCATTCGCAAAGTGCGGGAGAAGCCTAGCAAACCATATGACTCCGACTCGGAGTGATATCATGATGACTATAAGCCACAGGTTCACTGGGCCACTGCACTGGCACCTGGCGCTGAAGGTCAAGGATGTACTCAATGAATTGCAGGGTGAAGGAAAATTAAGGACGCAGAGAGTTGTATATGTTTTTTTGAGTATACTGTATACCTCGGAGTAGCTACTGTACCACTTCGCTACATATGGTGCTGTTTCGTGCGATTGTGTCACACTTTTGGCAGAGGCTACAAATGTGACATATCGTGACAGATTTATTACAGCATAACCTTTTGGCCGGGGACCGACGCTTAGTCACTGGCAATGGCTCTTTGGCACCCGCTCTCTGGCTTACTCCGATTCTTGCTCGCTCTCTCCATGGCTCCCTCTGTCATGCTCTCTCACCCCCTTGGCCCCCCTCTCCCCCTCGCATTCCCTGGCTCACTCGCTCGCTCTTCCTCACTCTGGCTCGCTCTCCCTCTGCGCTGAGGCTGAATAGCCAGTTATTTGTGCTCACAGCACTGCTGCCAACGCCTTCCCATCCGGGTGAAACGAGCGATGGTTATCATTGCTGTCATCTCACAAGCAATTACGGGCTGAAGATTCCTGGTCAGGGCGTTCCTTCACAGTCAGGTCCTTCTCCCTCCCTTCCCCAGCTGAAGATGATGGAAGCTCACGCCGCATGCGCCAGCGAACACACCCTCAAGCAGACACGATGCCTTTCTCGCTCCCAAGAGATCTAGAGGTATGTGTTATATCCTCATCTTGTTGTGTGACCGCACATTTATATATCTTCTCTGTCGGTTCGACCTACAGAGTGGATGGCTTAACAGTCAAACCTTGTTTGACCGGGTCATTCACGCCCTACACAACCACAGACCAGCGACACGTACAACATACTACTGCTATCGTCAACTGCTCCTTTCGACATGTTAGCACCTTTGACGCAGGAGAAATTTGAGGCACGGCGCCGCTCAGCGTCAAAGGGTCCTGCTGTAGAGATCGAGGGATAAACGCCCGTGGGAAAATAGTCGCTGTTAATTCAGACTTGCAGATTCCTGTAACATGATGTTTGTCATGGCCAACACAATGATAACTAGGATGGCGATGCGCCGCTTCTGGTAGAAATAGCTCCTGCAATTCTCAGATGGCCTTATGGCACCGACGAGGATAATAGGGATAATGAAAGCTCGACAAAGAGCGATGACACATTTGACCTGCCTCAGTGTATCTCTCCTTCCGGTTTCATTGGTGGCAAATCGTGGCACTATCCACGAGGAGAGGAAGGGCCACGATCCCATAACCATGTTCTGTAGCGGACTGGAGGATATCGGATAATACACCACGTTTTCTCTCGGCCACACGCCCGTTGGGAATGTAAGGTTGAGACAAAGGCAGACAGAAGCCCGCGACTCGGAACTCAAGTGAACATAGAAGATAGCCAGCGAAAGTAGTCCGCGAGCTCGCCGTCACCCTTTCGGGACAGGTGCCAGCCCAGCGTGAGCCGTCCCGCGGATATATACAGTTTGAAGTCCGTTCATCGACAGTTTTTTTATTTATCTATTAAATCCAATTTATATAACGGTTGAGTCTTGCGACAAGCCACCGTCTCGATGTATCTAGTACACATCAACATGTAGGTTGACAAATGGGTTGTACTAGAGACTTCTAAGGTTCGTGTGGGAGTTTCACCCAGAGGGCCGTGGGGGCGTACATACAGGTGGGCAGGGGTCTCCCAAGACTGTGGGTAGTCAGGGCGCTGCATTCCTCGCTCCCCTTGCCCTGCGGCCCGTTCGCCCGTCCATACAAATGGGAGGAGCAGGGGGTGGGGGGCGGGTGGAGGGAATGGGGCCTTGCATTTGGTAGTGGAAGAGGGGCGCGTCTTCCAGCGTTTGACCGTTACCACGTGGCCAAAAGCGTAGAGTGCGGGCCGAGCGCTTGCAAGCGGGTGCCGTTCGGGTCCTCGAAGGCAAATGAGGACACCGCACCGTGGGAGTAGGAAGAGGGTGGGAGGGCCCAGAGGAGCCGGGTGATGGGCAGGGGAGCGTAGGCGGGGTTCTCGACTATGAGGCCTAGTGGCACCACTCTGGGCTGAAGACAGTTCTGGACAGGGAGGTGCCAGTCGGCGCATGGTTCAGCAGGGCTTGGGCATGTGAATGGGGGGGAGGGTTCATGGGGGACTGGAGGAAGGAAATCAAGGAGTGTAGGGCCTCCCTCGGAAATGAGGGACTGGGCGTGTGAGAGGTGGTGAGCCGTGGTGTTGGGGCCTCCTGTGATCACTGGGTTGTCCCATTGAGTTGTCCACCTTGCAGTGGAGACACGGACGTGTGGGTGGGGGGAGGCTTTGTTGATGCTGGAGCAGATCTCTGCAGCCCGAGTTTGGTGATCAATCCAGTTAGCGCCGTGGAGACTCACTGCCACACTGGGGTGTGGGGGAGTTGTAGCTAGGGCGGCGAAGGTGGGCTTGGGGCTTTTCTCAGTTGCCGGTTTGGGGGCTTGAGGCGTTTGGGTGGTGGGGTTCGAGGGGAGTTTCCCTTAGCAGGGGTCAGGCCTTTGAGGCCCTCCTTAACCGACTTCATCAGTCGGCAAGAGTGGTCTCGATAGCAGAAATCTTGCAAACGGGTCTGAGGTCAGAGGTGGGAGGGGCATTGGAAGGGGTCTCGAGGCCGAGGCCATTAATCAGATGTGATTCTTTTTTTAATTTTGTCATGAGGTGGCTGAGTCACAGGAGCTTGCGAGTGTTGTCATTGTCCAAGATACATTCTGCATGCCAGATAACCAGTCAAGGAGCGAGGCTAGCGAGTCGGGGTTTGGAGGGAAGAGGTTTTGGAGCTGGAGGTCGGGAGGGGGGAGTGCTGAGGAGATGAGGGAGCCGAATGATGCCATCAACATTCGTCGACAGCTTCGAGCCCCGCCCAATATGAAATTTGACGCGTGTGCAGTGTTCTCCCACACACGCCCCATCACCTTAGTCTTTGTATCAAACGGTCAGCGACCACGCCATAGTGTCGCTGTCATCGTGCACATCACAGTACAGCATTCCGGGTTGTACTATTCGTCACACACACTGTCCAAGTTAGGGTCTTGCCAGAAACCTCAGCGCCAACTTTTCTCTTGTGAACGCCAACCCGAACCCTTGATCATGCATGAGAGGAACGTGCCAGGCCCGGCAGGTGCCGCCGTGACACGTCGGCAATTGCCGACCTACTCGCAGCATACAGTGACGTCTGCCAGTGTGTTTCAGGCGAGCGCTAACTATCTCTGAATCGGCGCCAAAAAATTGCGCGGGGATAGGGTCCTCTGTAAATTATCAAAGAGATGCATGCTGAGTGGTGGCTTTCGGACTGGTCCTATAGTGTGTGACGACGAAGCGGTGACGACGAAGCGTTACGTGGCCGCTACGTGCGCGAATGGTCCGCGGGATCTGCGCACACCTCGAGCGATGCTTTTCACATGTGCGTCCAACCCCTAGGTTATTGAACTTACCCAGAATGTGAACAGGCTCCTTATCCATCTGCTCTTCTGCATTTGAGGACAGACTCGGAATGGACGAACTACAGCGAGACTTGGTGCATGAATCGATGGTGTGGACATAGAAACTGTTCATAGACATAATTCCACCCATTGTGGACGGAAAGGCACCGATGCCTAGAAGTAATTACAACGGAAGTCATACATGTATATATTGCCGAATATTTGGAATACAATACAATCGAGGAATACATGGCTAAGTCCATAAGGCATGAATAGCATGTCTAAGGGAGGAGTACCATGGAGAAGGGCATAATTAGCAGGCTTAGACACAGCGCAATGTGAGTACTGTACCCTGAAGGTTAATGGAAGCCAAAAGAAAAAAGAGAAGGACGTATCCAGCAGGGATAACAGACTTATACGTACATCTAGGACGACGTACGCTCTATACCCTGAGACCTGCGTCAATGGAAGACAAAAAACGGCACGGCCACAGCTGAGCCAGTCAGATTCTACGAACAGATTGTGAGTAGCTTGTCAAGGGAAGGAGGACGTAATTCGTGGGGAAAGCGAACTCTGTGGGAAGGACGTGGACGTGGACTTGGAAAGGTGCGGCAAGGCAGCATAGAGGGACTACAAGCATCATTTTGAGCCTTGCGCCGCCACTTTGCAAGTGACCGGGCACGTCGTCGAGTGGGAGGAGATTCGCCGTGAACCTCTTGACGATGTTTTTTGTGTTTGCGCGTCCCAGCACCTTGAAAGGTACAGTCAGGGTAAGGACATCCCGTCAGCGGCGAATGAACATCGTCTATGTGGCGAGTAACCGCTTTGCGTGCGTGAAATCTCTTTCCGCAAGTGGGACATGCGGGCCTCGTGTCTTGGCCCACCTCCACGCCCTGGTTGGGTGCAACGGGGGACGCTGCCGAGGTGTGTTGGTGAACTTGAGCTGGTAATTGAGATTGAGAGGAGCCACGTTGGTGTGCAGGCGGGGTCATAGAGCCATGACCCGAGTCGAAGTGGGTCCCAGGGGCTTGGACAGACCATGTTGAGTACACTAACGTTCCACCAGTGGGGTTGGCCCCCAGGGAATGTTCCTGGGTCCTGGTACCAGCAGGAGTGGCGCCATATTCTTCGGGGAGGATGCGATTGTATATGCGTTGTCCCATAGCCGGTAGAGTCGGAATGAAAGAGGAAGGTGGGGATAGTGCAGGCTGCATGCACAAGTCTTCCATCAAGGAGACATAGTCGTTGAAAGGAGCGGCGCAAGGAACTCGAAATGAGGTCTGCTGAGAGGTGAAATGACCAAGTCCGTTGCCCTGGTATAGGTCGAGTGATTGTGGCATGTAGTCTGGGGCTTTAACATGCATCACACCAACCTATGCAATCGTCAACTGTCCGTCAGGATTATCGCCACAAGGAAGCATACCTTGTCGAGGTCACTCTGAGACCACCCAACATGGTAGGTGTTGAGGTCAACTTTTGCGGATACGTCTTGGTTCAGAGTCATAGTACCCTGCAGGTGGTTCGATAGTGAGACGTGGGATACGAGATTTGACGAGAGGGAGATGTCACTTCGCGTTCGCGTTCGCCTTTATGCCACCTCTATGGTGCCATTGCGCCATTAATAAGACACGAAAGGATAGAAAAATCGTGATACTAACATGTTCTAGGACCCCGGCTGGCACTCAGCGCTTGCAGTTGCCATATTTGTTTTATGCACGACTACAGAAACACGAGGCGGTGCCGAGTGCTTCCCACATCTTGGCAGCGAGAGAGTGCCGACCCAATGATTCTTTGGTATGAAGACTTGATAAGAAATATACCTGTTGGAAGTGACGATGGTGATTCTGCCTGGGTTACATCGAATGGTTATGTCGAGTGAGGCTAAGGGCAGCGTCAAGACAGAAGCGGACGGCCTAGGAGGCAGCCTGGAGGCTCAGCAGCCTCTTGGCATTGTCAGTTGTTTGGTTGTGAGTTTGAAGGTAAGCCGCGATGAGGAGCTCAGTGAGCTCATCACTCCAGTATCACATCCTTCGGGAACGTGCAGACCAAGTGCCAGGTGCCAAGTGCCGAGTGCCGAGTGCCGAGCGCCAGGAGCCAGGTAGCTGCCAGTGCCCAGTATGCCATTCCAGAAAGACTTGATGTTTCGAAATGTGCAGTAGAGTTCGTGAAATTATCACCGAAGTGACGCATCGCAGATTGCGATGGACGCGCGGCCACACTGGCCGAATGATTTGCGCCGCGCCGGGGCGTGCTGACTAATTAGACTAGCCTGCATTACCACTCGCTCCGCTCACGCATATCATCATGTTACAGTACTATTATCGTCATCTGATACCTGGTCCCATGCTCCTCGGCCCACTTGTGTTGGAGTGTGACACACCGCTGAAACAGGAACCCACTGCCGGCTGACTGTAAGTACACATTATCAATGTATCATGGCACCTACATGCAAGCCGTGCACCCCCTGCGTCGAGTTCGGTAGGTAAGGCAACATCACCATATGACCTATCGCTATTGGCGCTACCAGTACAGAACGCCATGGCCAAGCCTTAACCATTTGCGCCCGGTGGGCTTCTCGACAGTCAGACATCAGACTCTCAGGACGAGAGGGCCATTGGAGACATATCCAAGTCTGAAAGCAAAAATGCCGCCGCCAAAGATTCCTCTGCCACAACACCCGTCTCAGTGGGCACGCATCCTGCATCTACAGCTGCACGTCAAGAGATCTAGAGGTATGTATGTGCCATGTCCTCATCTTGTGTGACCGCACGTTCATATTTCTTCTCTGTCGGTTCGACTTGCAGCGTTGACGGCTTAACAGTCAAACCTTGTATGACTGGGTCACTCACATCCTACACAGCCACAGACCAGCGACACGTCCAACATACTACTACTATCGTCAACTGCCCCTTTCGATGTCAGCGTCTTTAACGCAGGAGAAACTTGAGGCACGGCGCTGTTCAGCGTCAAGGGGTCCTGCTGTGGAGATCGAGGGATAAACGTTCGTGGGAAATAGTTAATTCAGACTTGCGGATTAAAATGCTCCTGCAATTCTCCGATGGCCTCATGACAAGACATGGCACCAAACGAGGATTATAGGATTGATGAAAGCTCGATAAAGAATGCCACTAAGGATGACACAGTGTACCTCTCCTCCCGGTTTCATTGGCAACAGTGGCACTATCCACGAGGAGGGGAGGGCCCACGACCCCATAATCGGCACCTCTTGGCTGGCACCCGAAGCGCGCCGAGCAAAGGCGGGTGGGTGCCAAAGCTAATGTAGCTAAGCTGAAACCATGTTCTGTAGCGGATTGGAGGATATCGGACGTACACCACGTTTTCTCAGCCACGGTAGGTTGTTCCAATGGTTTTTGGCACGAAGCTTTGATGTGAGACACGCCTGTTGGGGATGTAAGGAAAGGTTGAGACAAAGGCGGACGCCCTGGAGGGATGCACTCGGCGTGGGCGATCATGATTGTTCAGTCATCGTCATCATAGCGGATATTGAGCAGTAGCCTGGGACTCGGAACTCAAGTGAACATAAAAGATAGCCAGCGAAAGTACTGTACTGTACTGTAGTTCCGCGAGCTCGTCACCCTTCCAGGCCGGGTGCCAGCCCAGCGTGAGCCGGATATGAACTCCGGGCCTTCGGGTGGCAATTTGAATTAAAAGGGAAGCGTGTGATCTTCCGGCGAACCCCGGTTGGTCACTGCAAGCAAGCACCGCCTCATCAGCCTACTTCTAAGTTATTGTGTGAAACGACCAGCAACTCCGTCGCAGTGTCACCTTCATCGTGCACATCACAGTACAGTATTCTGAGTTCTTACTACTTCCGTCACGCACGCCCTGTCCAAGTTAGGGTCTCAGCGCCCACTTTTCTCTTGCGAACGCCAACTTGACGCAAGGAGTGGACTTAGAATCCAGGAGGAATTCTGGTCTCGAGGGGGTGTCCTCGGGTTGTCAGGGCTCCCCTCAACGTGTGGATGTCATCCATCGAAGAAATTGCGTCCCGTTCAATTTCCTTCATGCCTTGAGCTTATCTTTCTGAGCAGCATCATATGCCCAGACTCGGTCGCCAGAAAGGCGATCGAATTGCGCGTCAAGCATGCACCGAGCTTGTACGCTGCCGGGGCTACGCCACTAACTCTTCAACATCTACCAACGTCTTTAGCACCAATCAATGCGTGTCCTCATCATTCTGCTTCTCAGAGATACGCCCCTTCAAGACAACGAACCTCGCACTCTGCTTGCATTTGAATAAATCTCCAGTCCCGTTATCAGTCCCGAGAAGTAGGACTCGGGCTTGGATCAAATCTCTTGGAATTCTTGCAGCAATATGTACTCTCTGAGATGTGGAGGACGTTTTGGTTCTCCGTAAGTCGCCGTCGGAAGTTGTACCTCTGTTCTCTCTTTTTTGCATGCTCTGGCGCCTCTGATTCTTGGTCCGTCCGTGGCGAAGCCTGCGTCCTTGCTATCTTCATCTCGTAATGTCGCCCTTATTCTCGTAGTCCCTTGCTGCAGCAACTCATAAGCTCCTCTTCCACATTTGAGGAGCTGGTAAACACATCACGGTGACGGTTTGTACATTAATCTGTGGTATAATACATAAATCCATCATAGGCGCGACTATACACATGCGTCATGGACATCGACAAGTAGAACAAGTACACGATTCGATCTAGTCATACAACCAAACTTGTTACTTCACAAATTATAAAACGTATTTTGACGAGTAGCGTGGCCTTGGCCGAGCTCGCTCAAGTTCCATGGACAGGGACGTGGGTAGCGCGCCGAGGACAGCAGGGATATACCGAAGGACGGATGGGTGGGTCACGGTGTGGGTGTGGGGAAGAAGGACGTGGACGTGAAAATGCGCGGCCATGCAGCATAAAGGGAATATTGCAGCCAGGCGCCGCATCTTTGCAGGTCCTAGCGCACGTCGTAAACAGGGTGCAGGTACTTGGTGCCGGCTATGAAGATGGTTGGCGTATAAGCACCTCCGCTCCCGGGCGCTTTTTCAACATCCCACGACCAATTTCCTCATTTGTGGGCACTATGGCCGGTGGAGCACGATGTAAAGAGCTCGGTAGCACCGTGCTGTAACAATGTAACGAGAGAGCAACTCTGTAGCGACTGGTGTGCCAAGGCCGGATCCCAGGATCCATCGGTGTGGGGATTGAGGCGCAAGTTGCCGAGCGAACCGGGAAGACCCAGTCCTTGACATCGCGTCGCCACTTAAGGTATGCTTCGAGCAGACTCGACCACATGTGACGCACTGTGACTCAATGTGAGCT
>QLOZ01005884.1:0-19495 GCA_003314065.1 Lactarius sp. MG50 | reverse complement strand
AGCGCTGCGCCGCTGGTAGGGCATCCCGGCAGCGACCGAGAGCGTGAGAGGGAGAGAGACCGTGAGCGGCGTCTACGTGTACGCGTGCGCCAGATCCGTGATGTTCTCCTCACTACTGCGCCGTCCGTATCTGTGTCTGGGTCAGGGAACGTCTCCGTGTCAGCGCCGGCTGCCGCAGCACCCGTACTTCCCCGACGACGTCCTCATGAAGGCGCGGGCGCGGAGATGGACGTGGACCTCGATACGGACGACGCCGACGAGATCGAGGCAGAGGCGGAAGTGGAGACGGACTGCCTCACTTCGCGCGCGCCCTCGCGCGCGGCGTCCCCACCGCCGTCCGTTTCTGCGCGGCAGAGGCGTTTCCCGATGCATCCGGACAACGACAGCGCTGGCGCGGTTGGGGGGACGGCTGGGACTGAGGCGGAGGCGGAGACGGAGAACGCGAGGACGGTAGGGACGCCACCGCACCTTGATCTAGCTGGGATATGCTTCGATCCGCGCGGGTCGTGGTTATACGTTGCGAGCACGGCGGGGATCGTCGAGTGGGGCGTGCGCGGTGGGGAGAAGCGGTGGTGGGCCGAGGCTGTGTGGGCGTAAAAATCCCGACATTTATTGTTTGTTTGTTTGTTTTTTCCCCCAAAGCGTATCATCATCGTGGTTTGGTTTTGCGGATAGGACCCTTCTCTTCTTTATCTTTGTAGTCTTAGTCGCATGGTTTTTCTGTCCTTGATTCACCCTCTCGATCGTCGATCGTTGAAGCTCAGCCCCCCGTGTACAATATATACGTTCTCATGCGCCACTCGAAGAAGGGACATGCGTCTCTCGTCGTACTCCTTTTTATCTTCCCCTTCCATTCCCACCTTCTCCTGCCATATTACCGCCACTTCCTAGCTAACTAGCTTTCGAACCATGCACGACCTCACTATCGTCATTTTTTTTTCTTCCGTTGATCTTCTGGCGATCAAAACACGCGCGCGACCATGGGTGTAATTTTTTTTTCAGGGAGAATGTAGCGGGAGAGTTGCAATATCGGCATCCAACTCCCTGCAGAGACGTTGACGGCGCCAATGATCATGATGTCGTTGCGCATGATGGAATCCGGGCCTTGCCCAATGCGCCACCAGTACAACTCGGGGTGAGGCGCGGGGTGTGGTTCGCAGGTCTAGTGGGAGAAACCAATCAACATATGCGGTCTCTCGTAGTGGCTCAGAAGGCTTGACCCTGAGAAAGACATTCACAGACCGCGCGAGGTGAAGTGCGAACCTAGATATGGTGATGGGATTGCGTTCGGCTGTTTCGTCACGAGTTTGAACTTGGCGCCGGAACACCACATAGCCGGGCCACTATGAACAAAGTCAGGGGCTAGAAGACCCTACAAAAGCACCGGGAATGTCACTCACTCCGATGCGAATATGCGTTGTTGTCTTGTTGGCAAGCGGCGCGAATTGCTGCGCGTGGAGAAGATTATCGAACCGGCCAGCGAGGGCATCGTCAAGAGAAAGCCCAAGTCCCCCATCTGAACACTCGAAAAAGATGGGCATCTGTAATGCCGCCTCCGTGACATGCTGTCTTCTATCTGTAACGCTCTGCGGTAACCACAACGCCTGAGGCACCACGGTTCCCCGAGGCAGGACGCTGCGGTCAAGGACCCATTGATACTCGTCGGGAAACTGAGGCGGTATATGTTGAGGAACGGAATGGACAATAAAGGGAGGGCTTCCACTCCCAGGAAGGCCCATGAGAATATGCGGTGGGATGCGATTGCTCTTCAGTAGACATAAAAAGTACTGCTCAGCTGGCTGGGCCTGGAAACAGTGGGCCAGATATCCGTGGACGAGAAGAGACTACGGGTAAAGCATCAGGTCAAGAAGGTGTATCAGACCGTCGGCTGCCCCACCAAAGGAAAATCTATCATTTCCTGAAAAGAGCCTTTTTGAGGTTTGAGGACGACTACTGTAAGGTGACTCGGAGGCTTACCGTTGCGCTCCGGGCCGAGTCGGAGTCGGAATAAGACTACCGTGACAGTACCCGCCCTCAGGCTGACTTGGAGCGCCCGTGACCGCCACTTCCTAGCTAACTGGCTTTCGGTTCGAACTATGCATATCCTCACCATCCCCATAATGTAACTTAGCTAACACAGTAACAATCGTTCACGCGAGGTCGCCTTCCCCGAACGCGGGACACTCGCGGGTCAGAAGTCCGAGGCTAGCTTGTACTCCACTAGCAATCGCGCATGCACTGGCAGCTGAGCTCCAACCTTACTTTCTGGAACAGTTCAGCTCGCGCAACAACTGTAATCGCAGCCTCATCCGTCACAACAACACACATCTAAACCGCTTTCTTCAAGTTATCTATCTTGCCATCAGGGAGCACATTTTTTATCTCGGCTCCTCTTTTTGCTTTTGGTCGAGCACGACAACAATGCCCAGGCCCATTCAGGTCAAACGTAGCTCGTTGTGAACCGTTTGCGCCAATGTCACGGTTAGGGATATACCCTGTCCCCCGATCATTGTCAGCAGTGGAACTTCGAACACAGCCTCTCCTCGTGCTCTTCACAGGGTCCGAGTTGTCTGCCCGCCGTGTGACAACGTGCCGCGACATGTGGGCCTTTTTTTTTTTCTCTAGGCCAGGACCCACCTGGAGAACTGATGCGCGCGGGCTACACTAGCACATGCTCCCTTTGCATGGTGCAGTGCATGTATGTCTCACCAGCACTAGGTCGTTCGCCCTGTCTTTCTCGATTCGGCGCTGCGAACGCCTACACAACTTTGTTCGTTTTGACGTCTGATCTGCGTCGTAGACTGCTGAGCCACACGATCCCTGAACTCCTCGTGCAGCCTGAGAGCACAGGCTGTCTGCTAGTCGATATAATGAAAATGGCCATAACTAGAGGCGTTTATTTTATGTTGCGACATCTATTGCATGTTTCTGTTAAGCATCCCTGTGCTGTCATGATGCCACGAACAACGCGATACTGTATTCACGAGTTATACAAACAAAATTCGAACAGAATGTGGCAGATCACGCAGAACGAAAAACTACTCCTATACACAACACCACTGCGGAATGCACATCGTTACATCTTCCCCTCTCGGAACTCCGCCGTGGTCTTCGAGCTCGTCACCGCAGGAGGATTTCTTTGACAAGCCTGACTTGGAATATGCAACGGGCTGTGGTTCTGGTGGGGCTTGCATCCCAGCAGCAGGTTCGCCAGCCGGCGGGGCAGTAGGCGACGAGAGGTAGCACAACGCGGAGCGCGATGGATTGCTTATGACGGGTGCAGTGGCGAGGGTCGAAGAGGACCGGTAGGGCCGATGGTGCCGATGGGGCGGAGAAGGCAGAGAGGGCGCAGGGAGCAACAGAGGGGAAAACGACGGAGAGAATCGCGATCGTGATCGAATCAGCTCATTTCTTATGCTTGAAGTATTGAAAAAGGACAGGACGTCAGCGCCTCTGTTGCTGCCGAGGAGAAAGAAAAAAACACCTTACCTTATGGTATCAGGGTCGTATTCGTCATCACTGAGTGACTTGCCGGTGTGGGTGTCAGCGGGAACTTCGCTGTTCTTGGTCACTGCATCGCCTTTGGTGCCGGACCTGGTACTAGCACCAACTCTAGCAACCGAGGACGTCAGACAAGGAGGGAGCAAGGAGATGTACCAACAAATCGTAGATTTACCCCGTGTTAGTCAAATTATTTAACATGGCATCAGTTCCTCGGGTTATTTCACTGTCAGAAGTCGCCTTAGTATGGAGTTCGCGGCACAATCACCGTATTCGAATGTACCTGTTTTCGCTGCGCAATACAGTACAATAAGTATGCAGCGCAACTATGAGAACGGGAACAAGGAAATCCCCGTACCCAGGCAGCTCGCGAAGGGAGGCGAATAACCTTTCACGGACAACAATTCTCTGGTCGTAAACTAACCCTGGATTGTCTGGTGGCGCTTCGAATTCATATTTAGATAACGTTGCTACTTTAGCACCTCGTATCTCAGCTTCTGAACCGCCCTTGATGCCGTCGAATACCCACCGCTCTGAAACTGCCGGGTCTCCGGCCTGGAATTCCGGAGGTGGCCTAACACTGCAGCTGGTTGGAGATATTCCAGTGACTGAAAGAGTAAGGTAGATGGTTAAATCAAAAAATGAATAAACACACAGTAACGTCGATGTATCTCAGGTCGTCATCATGAACAAGAGCCATGTCGCAGTCGGATGCCTGCTGCAAGTCACTTGTTGGAACTGGACGTGCACTCACGATAAAAACACAGAACGAATCCAAGATACTCACTGTAGTGAGATAATCTAGAAGCGTGTGGAGGGGATCCTGATACTTTGAAATGTCAAAGAAATGCCAGAGAAAGTTAAATGGATTCTCACATCTGTATCAGATGGGGTACTTGTGATTTGCATGTCTAATTCAGGTTCATCTCCACTTGGACCCTGAGTTGGTTCTGCTGCTCCTTGAAGCCTTGGTAATATCCCCAGAAATCGGGTGACACGGATCCCCCTGATAAATATGCACTGATTCTCGGGTAGATTCTGATATGGTCATATTGACCCAAGCGGTGTTTCCGAGTCGGCATCCTGGGGTGGGAAAATGGGGAGAATCGTACCTGGCCACTCGGACCGTAATTGACCACTACTCCTTGGACATATTCTTGTGGAATTTGCCATTCTACACCGCCGTCGGGAGTGACTTGAACCCCAAGGGTTACTTGTTCTCCTTCATTGCTCTTGGAGAATGTGACATTAGCCCACGATCTCGCAAGATCGCGTCCGGTGACAAGAATGATATCCTCCATGCGGGTTATTCCCAAGTCAAGGCTCCGAGCGTATGCAAGCCAGACGTCAATATATTTTAATATGCATTTAGCAAAATCTCTATGAGCGATCGTATCCTCACGCCGGGCCGGCACCGGAAGGGATAATATTGCGCCTTGCTTCCTTGGGCACGAAAACGTTACTTGTACAGGTTCTGGTCTGGTAGGAGGTCAGTGAAAAGAGGCTCTGTCAGGGTGGATCTCGATTACCCTGCGGCAAATATTCCAGGTTCACCGGCCACGATCGTTACTCGCCCTGAACAGAAGTGGTTGGGCCTGAGTGTACCCGAGAGTATATGCCTTGACACCTGGAGTTCTAGCGGCTTATGGTGTTCTGGAACACCGAAGATTCCGTGGGATGGATGATCTGCGCTGAGCAGAACGTTGAATAGACGATGAAATCTGCCTTGGCGAATGAAACCGACGTCGCCCACTTCTACGGCGGAAGGGCTTGGTACCCATAGGGCGTGGCCATACGCAGAGTACTTTATTGCAAGTTCTTCGCGAAAAATGTCGTACTCCATCGGGAACAGATTCCTCTCTAGTTAGAGAGGGGGAACTAGGAAAGGACAGACTGGGCGCGACATATATACCGTAGACGGATACGCCAACCTCCCACGCTCTACCAGTCAAAGCGCATATATAAGTGCAAAGTCGTTTTCCCAGTGGTCTGAGAGGGTTCCAATGTCCTTCATGCAGGGTTCCTCATCATGGAATGCGTGGTCACAGTCCTGGGGCATGAAAAGTTGACGATTTCGCGTCGGACTACCATCCGTGGGGTTTTTTTTTTAGAATCTGCATTTATAACGCGCAACATGCATGTAATTACAAAGACGCGCGCGGGGTGGTGATGCACCCCGGTTGGTCGGAGGTGGCTATGGACTGGTATATACGCATGGTGATGTGGAATGGGTGATTGTGTGTGGGACGGAGTGATGGTGGCCGCTTTGGCCAGGGTGACTATCCGTAATCCTCCGGCGGCGGCTCTCGCCGCCTCGGGCGAAGGCATGCTTGCGTCTCTGCAAGGAATACTCCCAGGGCGGCTCCTCCTTCCTTTGTGCCGGAGATGGTGGAGAGGGATAGGGATGTGGATATGGGATGGAGGAAGCGCCGCCTTGCGGCTGCGTACAAGGGGCAGGATGTGATGCCGTGGTGCGCCGTTTGAAGGGCTGCGCCGCATTGACAGTGGTGGGGGTCGTTGGATTGGGGACGGTGTCGGGCGTTGTACTCGCCCGTGGAGGCGTGGCCCGTGAGGAGTCGTATGCCCGTGGTGAAGATGGGCCGGGAGAAGTTAGTCAAACCTTGCACGAAAAGGGGGGGGCTTACCATCCGGGGGGGGATGTGAGCGCAAGGTATGCTGGTTGGCGTTTGGGTGCCTCCCGCAAGCTGTTTTGCCATTGGGATATGGCTTCTTTGCCCATCGTGGCGCGCAGATGGGCTTTAGTTGGCGGGGGCGGAGGGAGGGGTTAAGGCGGGTGCGATGGCCCTGAGTCGACGCATCGGGCGGAGGCTACCATCCGTGGGGTCGGCACGTGTACTAGAGAGACGGAGATGAGCGGGCATCCGAGTCGAGTTGGTCATGGTCATTAGAAAACATTCGTTTTCGGGACGGTGTTATTTGAGAGCTCAATGGGTCTCGCTATCCCTCTGCGACTCTTTTTTTCATGGTATAGGATTAGCCAAGGAGACGAACAAAGAATAAGAAGAAACGACCCTCTTAGCTTGAAAGAAGAGAGCACCACTAGCAGTGGCATATTCCCAAATAACAATTCCCGGGGCCAGTTAGTTGAGCCGGCACGCCAAGTCAAACTGCGGTGCTCCACAACAGTCTCTGTGGTATCTTCCCCTTAGTCATCCGTCTTACGGCTTCAGGTCCAAACTTCTGCCTGATGCTGATGCCTGCCGCCGCGCCACCTCCGCAGTTCTCCAAACTTATGCGTTCCCTTGTCCTACGCGGCTCCAGTTGCTGACGGACACTAACTTTCTTCCATAACAGGTACAAGCCTCCTTCGTTTCCCTCAACTATGTCCCAAACACCATCGCTTCCCTTCACATTCCCGATGCTTAATGACGCGTTAGCGAATTGTATGACGCATTAGCGAGCCGTTCACTCTTCTATTATCTCGCTTAATACTAAATTATCTGCTCGCTAACGGCGAACGCGGGAGGTTTTTCTTGATGGAGTCCTTTGTTTCTTCTGACTCCCGGTGTCCCTGTTCGAGGTGATGAAAAAGGACCGGATGTCAGTCTCGCTGTTGCTACCGAGGAAGAATAAAACCGTACTCTATATCCCGGATGTTCTCAAAGTCAGGCGTCACAAGAGTTTGCTCGCTGTGCCTGCTGGACCCACTGTCGAGGCGGTGGAAGCGGTACTCGTCGGGGTCGTAGTTGTCCACGATTTCTGCAGGGCGTTTGGCACTGGAACTAGTACTGGCGCCAGCACCGACTCTAGCAACCAGAGCGTTAGATGAAAAGCAGGAGGATGTACCAATAAGACGGTAAATTTACCCCCATTCTTCCTCATCGTCGAACTTGAACATGGTACCATGTCCTAGGGGTTCTGCTGGGGTTACTCCAAGAATGTCCCAAGTCCCCTTAACAGTGTTAACACGGAGTTCACCGCACAGTCACTATATTCGGATGTACCTGTTTTGACTGAGCAGTACAGTACGATAAGTGAAAGGTCGTGCATCGCCGCCGGAAGAACGGCGACAAAAGGAAATCTCCCTACCGAAGCTGCTCCAGTTGGGCTGGGTTTTTCTGACACAACACGACTCGCTGACTTGGGATAGTCTTGTGGTGCTTCAAATTCATATTTAGACAGTGTTGCTACTTTAGAAATTCGTATCTCGGCCTCCGAACCGCCCCCGCTAACGGGAACAACATCTGTGTGTCAATGTCTTCACCATGGGGGATCATTGGATTGTAATGTTGTCAAATACCAACCATACTGAGTAGACCATATCTCTGGCTTGGAATTCTGCAGGTGGTCTAAAACTGCTTTTGGCCGAAGGTTTTGCAGTGACTGAAGGAGTGAGGTGGATAACGAATTCAACAAATGAACAAACACACAGCAACGTCAATATATCTAAGGTCGTCGTCATGAACTAGGGCCATGTCATTGTCGGGTGCCTGTTGCATGACACTGGTTACAATTGAACCGGTAATCATGATAAAAACAGAGCCTGCCCAAAGTGCTCACTGTTCTGAGATAATCTAGGAGCGTATGGAGGGGATCCTGGTACTTTGAAGTGTCAAAGAGTTGTTGAAGAAAGTTACATGGACTATCTCACCTCGGTATCGGGTGGGATACTTATGAGTTGCTCGTCGGATTCAGGTTCATCTTCATCTGGACCCTGACTTGGCTCCGCCGCTCCTCGAAGCCTTGGTGGTAATATCTTCAGAAATCGGGTGACACGGAACCCCCTGATGAATATGCACTGATCTTGGGGCAAATGCTGATACGATCATATTAAGCCAAGTGCCATATTGACATGAAAGTATGTGGAGAACTACCTGGCCACTCGGACCACGATTGAGCGCGACTCCTTGAACATCTTCACGCGAGAACAGCCATTCTACATTGCCATCGAAGAGGCTGCCAACCCGAACTGCGAGGGACACTTGTTCACTTCCCTGGCTCTCGGAGAATACGACATTGGTCGATGATCTCGCGAGATCACGTCCGGTGACGAGAATGATATCCTCCATGCGGGCTACCCCCAATCCAAGCCCCCGAGAGAATGCAAACCAGACATCGATATTTTTGAGTATGCACTTAGCAAAATCTCCACGAGCGACCGTATCCTCACGCTGGGCAGGCACTGGAAGGGATAATATTGCGCCTTGCTTCCTTGAGCACGAAAACGTTACTTGTGCAGGTTCTGGCCTGGTAAGAGGTCAGTGACAAGAAGTTCTGTCAGGGTCTCGATTACCCCGCGGCAAGTATTCCAAGTCCACCAGACACGACCGTTACTTCCCTTGAACAGAAGTCGTTGGGACTGAGTGTAGCCGAGTATATATGCCTTGGCACCTGGAGTTCTAACGGCTTATGGTGTTCTGGAACACCGAAGTTGCCGTGGGATGGATGAACTTCGGGGAGCAGAACGTTGAATAGACGGTGAAATTTGCCTTCGCGAATGAAACCGACGTCGCCCACTTCTACAGCAGGATAAAGGCCTCCGGGGCTTGGTACCCATAGGGCGTGGCCATGAGCAGGGTGCTTTATTGCAAGTTCATTGCGGAAAATGTCGTACTCCATCGGGAACCGATTTTTCTGTTTGGAGGGGGGAAAGTAGGAAGGGATAGAGTGGGCGCTATCATATAACAGCGTCCCAGCCTACTACTACTGTATCCAGCCTGAGTATCAAAATCTGCTGACTAAGTGGTTTATAAAGTAAAATCTCCATTCAGGGTTCCTTGGCACACTAACGCATGGACGTAATCCTGAGCCATGGAAAGTCGACGTTGCGCTACTACTAGTATCCGCGGGTTGATGTTTGTGGAGGAAGACTTCGGCCTCGATGGAGAGTTGGTCACGTGAACACGGGGATTGCGTGAGGTCGGCTTCGCAGCGATCGGTCACGTGGCGTGGCGCGTCGGTGATTAGAAAACTCCCGTGGTAACTCCGAGTCGCAAGATTAGCCACACCCACATGGACCACCTTCCGCTATTAGCGGTTACAGATACAGTATCATCTACCCCGTGCTCTTGAATGTCTCTCCCTGGTCATCCCATGTGAGCCTTAAAACAGGTTCACGGCTCCCCAACACATACAGGTGGCCCTCTGGAGCTCTCAGCCACAGTCAACACGTACTACAACAGCTACAGTATCGCACCATCAAGCATCAAGGCCACACTCTCCCCTAAGTTTCAAGGCTATATCGAGGCCATAACGTAGAGCCGAGTCAAGGCTCGACAAGAAGGCTCCATTAAACCGTAGGTCTCCTCCTGCCCTCTCCCGAACAGCGTGCTTCTCCTTTCCTCCTGGCTAACTTTGACATCGCCATTAAGCCTTATGAACTAGGTGAGCGCACTGGGTACGGGAACATTTTCTTTGTGAAGGGTGTGATGGGAAGTACATCGACTTGGCTAATTTCCCCAAGTATGCCTCAGGACGCTGGACGGGGGTGAATGGGGTACGCCCGGATGATCACGTATCGAAGGAGAATACCAGCTGGACTTGCCTAGCACATCAGGGCATGCAGAAAAGTACGTCCTTAGGTTCTTGACATCACCTTATTTTGTGGGTCCAATGAGTTCAAGTGTCTTGGTTTTCTCCTGCGGAGATTGTAAGATGGCATTAAGCCAACTCTTCACAGAAAACAGCATATCATCGAAGCACATGGGTGCCGGTGCACAGCGTCCCATGAAACTGCCAACCAAGTAGTAGCGTTCTTCCTTCAAGCACTATGCCTCTGCACCATCATCCTCGTACCACCACCTAGCTCACACATCCGCTCTCATCAAGTTGCCTTGTACTCAGGCCAAATGAATCGACCCATGCCATCTCGTTTTCTGGCCCACCACTAGCAGCTCAAGTTTCTGTGGAGGCAGGAAAGGACGCGCTCTCACATTCCAGGGCACCGTTACTGGCACTAGCGGTCACATGTCCATTGCCTTGGCCCTCGCATTCGCTAGCCTGTGCAAATATTCCAGCTCCTTGTCCGCGTTGCACGTGCGACAGTTGCGGGGCGGACGCGTCATGCATCGCGTGATTGGCAAACCCAGATCCTGTGTCACTCGCGACCGTCCCACCACTGGCAGCAGCAGCAGAGGTGGTAGTGGCAGGATAAGCATCGGCGCCGCACTGTCGCATCTCTTGGACGTGGCACTTGCGTTTGTTCGCGCTGCGGTACGGCGAAGTGCCGCAGGCGCCCACACCCGTAGTGGTATATCATACGCGTCGCCGAAGCCAAGCATTGTGTATTCAATGCGGGCATAATACACACTGCCGTGCGCGCCGAACCAGTCTTCTCCAACATCATCTTTCCATCTTAGCCTCAATGTGACCGCCTTCATCTTTGCCATCCCCACCACCCTCGTCTAGATAATACTGCATCACCGCATTAGGATTCTAAGCATTGGGATATGTAGCGGGCCGTTGTTCTGATGGGGCTTGCGCCCCAGCAGGAGGTTCGCCAGCCGGCAAGGCGGTAGGCGATGTGGGGAGCCGCAGTTCTCCCAACTGATGCTTTCCCTTGTCCTAAACGACAAGAACTTTCTTGCGTAACAGTCACAAACCTCCCTGGTTTCCCTCAACTATATCCCAGGCACTATTGCTTCCCTTCACATCCCCGATTCCGACGAGCGACTCCTCGCTGCAGGCGGGCAGGATGCTGAACTCCACCTATTGATCCACTTCAAACACATATCGCCTCGCAACTCCTCTGACCCCACCTCCCGGGCCAGCCGAAGGCTTTGGCAATACGATGGCTTCCTGTCAGGATCCATCAACAACTCCGTATCCTCACCTCCCTCAGCCTCACCCGCTCAAATGAGAGCAGTGCCGAGCCCCGCGTCGCAGTCAGCAACAACGACTGTACTGTGAAATTATTCGACGTCAACCTGCGCGGTGCCAAGGGCGTCGATGGCCCACCCAAGGGCATCAGCGAAGTGGACACACTACTCCTTGATGTCCCCGTGAACCATTGTACGCCATCCCTCCTATTGTATCCCACCTGTAACCGCGGTCTTCGCGCCCCACTGACATCGCCTTCGATATGATCCGTCCACTTTGCACAGCCTCGATATCTCCGGACGGTCGCACACTTCTCTCTGTCAGTGATCCACCGCAACGTCTTGCCATACCCTTTTTTTCTTCCCCTTTCCCTTTATTTCCTTACCACCTTCTCCTACCATAGCAACTACTACCGCCACCCCCTAGCTAACTTGCTTTCGGACCGTGCACGTCCTCACTATCCTTGTTTTTCTTTTCCTCCGTTGATCTTGTAGCGATCAACACACGCACACGATAACATTTTATTTCACGAGGAATGTAACTTAGCTGGAGGGGAAGTAGCACAGTACAGTAACAATCGTTCGACGTCACATTTCTGAGCGACTCCGAGTCGGGGTTGCCTCCCCCGAACGCGGGACACTCGCGGGACAGAGGTCAGTGGCTCCGGCCGGGGCCAGGGGGCCGTTTTCAGACGTGGAACTCCCTCACTGTCGTTTGTGTATCCGGTGACGCACATCCGAGCCCGCACCGTGCTTCAAGATATTCTTATCATCAGTCTATAGTTACCGTGACCTCTCTACCTTGGTTCCTCTTTTTGCCCATATTCTAGCTCTACGCTGCTACATATGTCGTGTGTTCTATGTATTCCTGTATTTCCACGCCGCTACTAACAACGCGATGCGTTATTCACGAGCTGAAATATACAATCGTAGTCCGAACACGATACGGCAGATCACGAAACCTCCTAGAACACGACACCACGGTAAAGTGCATCTCGACACCAGTTACACCTTTTCCCGTTCCGAGATCCCAGCGTAGTCTCCAAGCTCGCAGCCACGGCAGCAAGGCGAAAATTCTTTGACAAATCTGAGCTGGATCGTGTAGGGGTTGTCGTGTTCCCTGCCGGATCGCTACCTGGTTGTTCCGGCGCTCATGGTCGGCTTCTCCGTTTTTTCTCCGGTCTTTTGGTGTCCCTGCTCGAGGTGATGACAAAGGATCGGACGTCAGTCTCAATTGTGACAACTACCGAGGAAGAATAAAACCGTACTTGTCATGGTTATCACCCACCACAAGAGTTCGTTCGCTTTGCCTGCTGGATGCGCTGGTGAAGGGGGTGGGGTAGACGTCGGGGTCGTCGCTGTCCACGACTTCTGCAGGGCGTTTGGCGCTGGTACTGGCGCCAGCACCGACTCTAGCAACCAGAGCGTCAGATAAAAGGCAGGGGGATGTACCAGTAAAACGGTAGATTTACCCCCATTCTGCCGAATGGCCTAATATGGAATCATATACTGAGGTTTCTGTTGCCCAAGCCCACGGCGGGGTTCGCTGCACAGTCACCATATCCAGATGCACCTCTGTTGGCTGAGCAGTACAGTACGGTAAGTGAAAAGTCGTGCAGCGCCGCCGGAGGAATGGCGACAAAAGGAAATATCCCTACCGAAGCTGCTCCAGTTGGGCTAGGTTCCTCCGACACAACACGACTCGGGGCGTTAGCTGACCTGGGATAGTCTCGTGGTGCTTCAAATTCATATTTAGACAGTGTTGCTACTTTAGAAATTCGTATCTCGGCTTCCGAACCGCCCCCGCTAGCGGGAACAACATCTGAGTGTAAATGTCTTCACCATGGGGGATCATTGAATCGTAATGTTGTCAAATACCAACCATACTGAGTAGACCATATCTCTGGCCTGGAATTCTGTAGGTGGTCTAAAACTTCTTTTAGCCGGAGGTCTTGCAGTGACTGAAGGAGTGAGATGGATAACGAAGTCAACAAATGAACAAACACACAGCAACGTCAATGTATCTAAGGTCGTCGTCATGAACAAGAGCCATGTCATTGTCGGATGTCTGCTGCACGACATTTGTTACAATCGAACGTGCAATCATGATAAAAACAGAGCCTGTCCAAAATGCTCACTGTTCTGAGATAATCTAGGAGCGTGTGGAGGGGATCCCGGTACTTTGAAGTGTCAAAGAGATGTTAGAGAAAGTTACATGGACTGTCTCACCTCGGTATCAGGTGGGATACTTATGAGTTGCTCGTCGGATTCAGGTTCATCTTCACCTGGACCCTGACTTGGCTCCGCCGCTCCTCGAAGCCTTGGTGGTAGTATCTTCAGAAATCGAGTGACACGGAACCCCCTGATGAATATGCACTGATCTTGGGGCAAATGCTGATACGATCATATTAAGCCAAGTGCCGTCTTGACACGAAAATATGCGGAGAACTACCTGGCCACTCGGACCACGATTGAGCGCGACTCCTTGAACATCTTCACGCGAGAACAGCCATTCTACATTGTCATCGAAGAGGCTGCCAACCCGAACTGCGAGGGACACTTGTTCACTTCCCTGGCTATCGGAGAATACGACATTGGTCGACGATCTCGCGAGATCACGTCCGGTGACGAGAATGATATCCTCCATGCGGGCTACCCCCAATCCAAGCTCCCGAGCGAATGCAAACCAGACATCGATATTTTTGAGTATGCATTTAGCAAAATCTCCACGAGCGACCGTATCCTCACGCTGGGCCGGCACCGGAAGAGATAAGATTGCGCCTTGCTTCCTAGAGCACGAAAACGTTACTTGTGCAGGTTCTGGCCTGGCAGGGGGTCAGTGACAAGAATTTCTGTCAGGGTGGGTTTCGATCACCCTGCGGCAAGTATTCCAAGTCCACCAGACACGACCGTTACTTCCCTCGAACAGAAGTCGTTGGGACTGAGTGTAGCCGAGTATATATGCCTTGGCACCTGGAGTTCTAACGGCTTATGATGTTCTGGAACACCGAAGTTGCTGTAGGATGAATGATCTTCGGGGAGCAGAACGTTGAATAGACGGTGAAATTTGCCTTCGCGAATGAAACCGACGTCGCCCACTTCTACAGCGGGATAAAGGTCTCCGGGGCTTGGTACCCATAGGGCGTGGCCATGAGCAGGGTGCTTTATTGCAAGTTCATTGCGGAAAATGTCGTACTCCATCGGGAACCGATTTTTCTGTTTGGAGGGGGGAAAGTAGGAAGGGATAGATTGGGCGCAAGCATATAGAACAACGTCCCAGCCAATATCCAGTATCAAAATCTGCCGTGACTTCCATTATGATCCAATTCAGTCGGCAAAATCTTGAAAAGACTTTCAGAACTGAATTGGAAAATGCCCTCAGTGTGTCTCACGGTTTCGCTCTTCCGACTCCTCGGCCGGAGAGTTGGTCACGTGTAGACGGGGATGAAGGGTCTAGTGATTACCCTACTGTTAATCCCGAGCACACGAGCGCTTCCTTGCATTTGTTGTCATGGTCTTGTCCCACGCCTCAGAGCCGCTACCGATCTCTCCCATCGTGACAACGGTCATCTTCTATATACTGCACAACACCACCTCAGCCCCAGCGCAGAACAGTTCGGCTCGCGCAACAACTGCAATCGCAGCCTCATCCGTCACAACAACACACATCTGAGCTGCTTTCTTCAAGTTATCTATCTTATCATCAGCCTGAGCCAGTACATTTTTGTCTTGGCTCCTCTTTTTGCCTTTGATCGAGCACGACAACAATGCTCAGGCCCATTTGGGTCAAACGTGGCTCATTGTGAACCGTTTGCGCCAATGGTAGGGCTATACCCTGTCCTCAGACCATTGTCAGTAGCGGAACTTCGAGCACAGCCTCTCGTGCTCTTCCCAAAGTCCGAGTTGTCTGCCGGCCGTGTGACAGCTGGTGCGAGAACGTGCCACGACATGTGGGCCTTTTTTTTTCTCTGAGCCAGAACCCACCCGGAGAACTGATGCGCACGAGCCACACTGTACATGCTCCCTTTGAATGGTACAGTGCATGTATATCTCACGGGTACTAGGCCGTTCATCCTGTCTTTCTCGATTCAGTGCTGCGAACGCCTACACAACTTTGTTCGGTTTGACATCTGATCTGCGTCGCAGACTGCTGAGACACACGATCCTTGAATTCTTCATGTGGCCTGAGAGCACAGGCTGGCTGCTAGTCGATATGGTGAAAATGGTCATAACTAGAGGGTCTATTTTATGTTGCGACAGCTATTGCATGTTTATTTAGGCATTCCTGTGCTATCATGATGCCACAAACAACGCGATACTGTATTCACGAGCTATACAAACAAATTTCGAACAGAATGCGGCAGATCACGCAGAACGGAAAACTGCTCCTACACACAACACCACTGCAGAATGCACATCGTTATATCTCCCCCTCTCGGAACTCCGCCGCGGTCTCCGAGCTCGCTGTCACCGCCATGGAGGGCGAGACTTCTTGGACGAGCCTGGTTTGGAATACGCAGCGGGCTGCTGTTTTGGTGAGGCTTGCATCCCAGCAGCAGGTTCGTCAGCCGGCGAGGCAGTAGGCGATGCGGGGAGCGACGGGACGGGAGGCGACGAGGGGTTGTGCAGCATGGGGTGCGGTGGGAACCGCGATGGATGGCTTGTGACGAGCGCGGGGGCTTGCGTCCCAGGAGCAGGCCCGGCAGCCGACGAGGCAGTAGACCAAAATTCGTTGAGCGACGGGACGGGAGGCGACGAGAGGTAGTCCAGCACGGGGTGCGGTGAGAAGGGCATGTGCGATGCACGGCTTTCGAAGAGCAGGGGGTCTTGCATCCCAGCAGCAGGTTCGTCAGCCGGCGAGGCGGTAGACAAAAATTCGTTGAGCAGCGACGGGACGGGAGGCGGCGAGAGGTTCTCCAGCTCGGCCGGGTGCGGTGAGAAGGGCGTGTGCGATGCACGGCTTTTGACGAGCGGGGGGGCTTGCATCCCAGCAGCAGGTTTGCCAGCCGGCGAGGCGGTAGGCGATGCGGGGAGCCACGGGTCGGGAAGCGACGAGGGGAAGCGCGGCGAGGGGGGCAGCGGGAGGCGCGGTGCATGGCTTGTAGCGACCGCAGCGCCTTTGCCTTTGGCGTAGGTCCGAGGAGATGGAGGGAGCAGAGGAAGCGGGCGGAGCAGAGGAAGCGGGCGGAGCAGAGCGGCCGTGCGACGCACGGGGGTCAACGGAGGGGAAATCGAGGGAGAGAATTGTGATTGTAATCGAGTCAGCTCATTTCTCCTGCTCGAGGTACCGAAAAAGGACCGGACGTCAGCGCCTCTGTTGCTGCTGGGGAGAAAGAAAAAAAAAAACACCTTACCCTTTGATACTGAGTCGGTCGCTGGACTCGCTGTCGGTGTGGGTGTCAGCGGGGACGTCGCTGTCCTCGGTCACTGCACCGCCTTTGGCGCCGGAACTGGTACCAGCACCGACTCTAACAACCGAGGACGTCAGACAAAAAGTAAGGAGATGTACCAACAAGACGTAGATTTACCCCGTGTTAGTTGAATTACTTAACATAGTGTCAGTTCCTCTGTCCAAAGTCGCTTTAGCATGGCGTTCGCAGCACAATCACCATATTCGAATGTACCTGTATTTGCTGCGCAATACAGTACAGTAAGTAAATGATCGTGCAGCGCAGCTATGAGAACGGGAACAAAAGGAAATTCCCCTACCCATACAGCTCAATGGAGGCGAAAAATCTTCCACGCCGAACAATTTTCTGGTTGTAAGCTGACCCGGAATCGTCTGGTGGCGCATCAGATTCATGTTCAGATAACGCTGCTACTTTAGCAACTCGTATCTCAGCTTCCGAACCGTCCTTGCTGGCGGGAAAAACACCTGCGTCTAAATACTTTCAACATGGAGGTTCATGGAATTATGATGCCATTGGATACCTACCGCTCTGAAATTGCCGTATCTCCGGCTTGGAATGCCGGAGTTGGCGTAAAACTGCAGCTGGCTGGAGGTTTTCCAGTGACTGAAAGAGTAATTAGTGTACATGGTGAAATCAACAAATGAATAAACACACAGCAACGTCAATGTATGTAAGGTCATCGTCATGAACAAGAGCCACGCCACAGTCAGGTGCCTGCTGCAAGACATTTGTTAGAACTGGACGTGCACTCGTGATGAAAACACAGAGCGAATCCAAAATACTCACTGTAATGAGATAATATAGAAGCGTGTGGAGGGGATCCTGATACTTTGAACTGTCAAAGAATGTCAGAGAAAGTTAAAAAAATGGACACACTCACGTCGGTATCAGATGGGGTACTTATGATTTTCGCTTCGAATTCAGGTTCATCTCCACTTGGACCCTGAGTTGGTTCTGCTGCTCCTCGAAGCCTTGGTAATATCTTCAGAAAACGGGTGACACGGAACCCCCTGATAAATATGCACTGATTCTGGGGCAGATTCTGATATGGCCATATTGATCCAAGTGGTGTTTCAGCATCCTGGGATGGGAAAATGAGGAGAATCGTACCTGGCCACTCGGGCCACGATTGACCGCCACTCCTCGAATATCTTCACGCGAGAACTGCCATTCTACATCGCCACCGGAAGTGGCTCGAACCCCAAGGGACACCTGTTCTCCTTCCTTGCTCTCGGAGAATGCGACATTAGTCCATGATCTCGCAAGATCGCGTCCTGTGACAAGAATGATATCTTCCATGCGAGTTACTCCCAAGCCAAGCTCCCGAGCGAATGTAAACCAGACGTCAATATGTTTTAATATGCATTTAGCGAATTCTCCATGAGCGAGCGTGTCGTTACGTTGGGCTTGCACCGGAAGGGATAAGATTGCACCTTGCTTCCTAGAGCATGAAAACGTTACTTGTGCAGGTCCTGGCCTGGTAGAGGGTCAGTGACGAGAAGTCCTATTAGGGTAAGTTTCGAATACTCTGCGGCAGATATAGGTTCATCAGACACAACCGTGACTTCCCTCGAGCGAAAGTCAATGGGACCGAGTGCACTCGGGCAGATATGCTCCGTCATCTTGAGTTCTAGCGGCTCATAATGTTCCGGAACGCCAAAGTTTTTATGAGATGGATGATCTTCGGGGAGCAGAACGTTGAATAGACGATGAAATCTGCCTTGACGAATGAAACCGACGTCGCCCACTTCGACTGCGGGATAAAGTCCCGGGCTTGGTACCCATAAAGCGTGGCCTTGCGCAGGGTACTTTATCGCAAGTTCTTCGCGAAAAATGTCGTACTCCATCGGGAACCGATTTCTCTAGTTAGAGAGGGGGAAGTAGGACTTGGAAGGGACAGACTAGGCGCGACATATATACCATAGACACGAGGCGCGACATATATACCGTAGACAGATATGCCAACCTACGCTCTACCAGTCAAAATACTTATATAAGTGCAAATCCGTTTCCCTAGTGGCCTGAGAGGGTTCCAATGTCTTCCATGCAGGGTTCCTCGTCATGTTAATGTGTGGTCACAATCCCGAGGCATGCCAGTGAAAAAGTTGCCGATGTTGCGTCGAGCTACCATTTGTGGGGGACGGAGATGAGCGGACATCAAGAGTCCGAGTCGCACCGTGACTGCAGCGATCGGTCTGTGCCAGTGCCAGTGGGGCATCCAAGTCAGTCATTAGAAAACATTCGGTTTTCGGGAGAAACGATGTTATTTGGCTCAATGGGTCTCGCTATCCTTCTGCGACTCTTTTTTTCGTGGTAAGGATTAGCCGCACAGACGCCCCTCTCAGGCTCATCCCCGAGAATACCCGGTTCCATTTCGGAACGACCATTTGCGTTGAACCAATCTAATTCTAATTCTAATTCTAGTCTCTCTATCCCTCGCACACCTTTATCATCCTCGTCGCTATGGATTTCTCCCACAACGGTAATCTTCGATACGCTGCACCGACACCGTCGCCGCCGCCAGCGCAGAATGGCCATCATCACCCTACCTCGTCCCCAAATCGTGGCGGCAGCTCTTCGAGGACGGTTCCACTCGCGCAACAACTGCAACCACAGCCTCAGCCATCGCAGCCATCTTATCCTCTTCCATACACCCCACACGCTCAGGCTCCCGCATCTACGTTTCGCGCACCCGCGCACAAGCACGCACACCATCTCCATTCCATCCCGCCTCGCGAAAAGTCTACCCGGACCCTCATCATCGACCACCTCCTCTGGGTACATGCCCGCACCCGCTTCGCCCAG
>QLOZ01005876.1:0-24718 GCA_003314065.1 Lactarius sp. MG50 | reverse complement strand
GCCTAGAAGAGGGGGTGGTGTTACAATTTCTTTCTATTCTCTTTACTTGACGCGCCATTCAGGCTCTGACCCGTGACCTGTACCGTCACATGATGAGATATCATGTGACACGACTCGGACTACTGATTGTCACATGACCATATGTCATGTGACGTGATGACTCCCCGTGACTGAGACGCGACGCGACGCGACTGATACTATATAGCGACTCATGGCGACTCCCTCTGGGTCGTCGCGACTGTACGCGACTCGTAGTAGTGACTCTTGGTGAGCACTACTGACTCCTGATTGACTCCTACCTACGACTCGTTATGACTAGGTAGGGTAGTATAAAAGCAGTAGGAAGTTGAGCTGGAATCCCCAGTCTCAACTTCGTCTCCAATACGAGTTGAATCCCTCCTGCAATCACCCTTGTGACTGTGTGACAAAGCATCTACCTTTCTCTTCTTCTCTATCACCGCTCCGGCTTAGTCAGCCACATCGAAGCTTGACGCGTGTGCTATAACACGTGTAACGTCACAGAAAGGCTCCTTTGCGAAGGACCTACCGGAACCAAGTACTCGGGCATCTCGGCCTCGGGCACCTCGGCCTTACTTTGTTCCAACAAGATACCACGTGATCATCCTTCCCAGGATCACGTGCAATACCAGACGACTTAGGTCACGCGTAGTGCCTACTCGATCACGTGACAAGAACGCGAGCTCGCTTTGAGCCACGGTCCCTCGTAACCGTGTCAGGCGCATCACTAATGTTATGCTGTTTTTAGGTATTGAAATGTAACCATTGTCATGGCCATGAACATATGAGTCACCAGCGGAGCATTCTAGATGGTCACCCAGCCGGTAAGTACTCCCCTCAGTCGTGTTTACATATCTCTCGCCGCTTGACGCTGACAGCTTCCCACCCCCCTTGTTATTCGACGCCGAGGACCTCACCTGACCCCTTCGTTCACCCCAACCGCGAGTGAGGGCAGCCCACTGCCATCTTCCCAAGTATTTGCCAGTTCATATGTACGTCTCTTATTTTCTTTTTAATCATACAATAAAACAGGGAGGAACTGTCCTTGTCTTTAGTTCTGCACGCAGACAACGCCCACTTCTCACCCCCATGCATTGGTAGCGACAGCAACGGCGGTTGCGGGCAGCGATGGCGGCGGCAGCGACAGTAACGGCGGCGGCGGGCGGCAACGGCAATGGCGGGCAGCGACGGCAGCGGCGATGGCGGGTGGCGACGGTGGTGGCGACGGTGGCATCGGTGGATGGTGGCGGCGGCGAGGGCGCGACGGCGGTGGCAGTGGGAATGCGACGGTGGCGGCAGCAACGGCGTGATGGTGGTGGCAGTGGGGGTGCGACAGTGGCGACGGTGGGGGTGCGATGGCAGTGGCAGCAGGGGGCGAGTCGTGCGACGGCAGCAGCTGCGGGGGCGTGATGGCGGCAGATGCGGGGGCGCGATGGCGGCAGGTGCGGGGGCGCGACGGCGGCAGGTGCAGGGGTGCGACGGCAGCAGGTGCGGGGGTGCGATGGCGGCAGGTGCGGGGGCGCAACGGTGGCATGTGCGGGGGCGCGACAGCAGCAGGTACGGGGGCACGACGGTGGCCGCAGTGGGGGCGGAATGGTGGTGGCGGCGGCAGCGGCAGCGCTAGCACTAGTAAGGTCTTTTTTCTTTTATTTCCTAGTCTAAAGTTTTGTACATATATAATATATTATTATAAATACCATAATAGACATTGTGGACGGAATTTGACATTGTGTGCAACATATTCCCTGTTTGTGTTTAAACTTGCCATCTTTTGGGCTTGTCAAGCAAAAGAAAATCTAGACTTGTGAAAAAGTGGACATAGCTGGTTTTGCTTTTCAGCTTGTGGCTTTTTGGGCTTGTACAAGCTTGTACAAGCTTGTACAAGCCCCTACAAGAAAAAACGCAAAAACCTGATGCAGATGGCGGATTAAACACAGCAAATTCGTCCAGCTTACATGTTATTCTGCCGACAACATCGCGGCCAACATCCGAGTGTGGGGGTCGGTATAACCAAGATCTCCAGAACTTGACGAACGTGGGGTAAGGGATTGTCACTCCGCACACGTTCCACATCGGCCCTGCATGTCGACCTTCCTTGTCGCGCGGATCCCTGGCAAGCCACCGTGACATCTTCTGCCACCATGCTACTCATCAATGACATATTTCCATCTGATGTTCCGAGTCCAGGCCTTTCCCCCCTCGCCATCCCCGTGAAGGTCCGGTGTACTTACTACCACCACCGGGACTCCGCTGTGTGATTAAGGAACCGCCCTGTTGATAACCATGTTCTGGTTGAGCTGTGATAGAGTTATGAAAACCGCTTAATTGACGCGCAAAAATGTGATCTAGTGTGCGATGATGGTCAAGAACTCGGTGAGTGACATTGAGCCAACTGAGGGCGCATGGCCAGTACCCTATCTGTCATCGCTCTTCGAATTATCGTCAACCCTCAAGGACGGGCCTGGGTCTCATCGGCGGGTCAGACCGTCAAACCAGTGGTGGCCCGTGCATCAGGTATGTTTCTCCAAACTTTGGGCCCTAGCCGGAGTCGAGGAAGATCAGCAGCAGCCTTTTATTATAGGCTCCTCACTCAGTTTTTTGGCAGATATCCTCAAGCTAGGGCTCGCTGTGGGATCGAAGCTGAACATTGAAGGTGAGAACCCGCAGGGCATTTCGTCGCCTATTTTCATGGTGATCGGGTTGTAAAGCCTAGTGCAGTATTCAGTGGAACATAGCGCATCTGGATATTTTAGTCAAAGCCGACAGAAAGCGAATACCGCATGGGTATAGCTGAGGCAGAGCTAAGCGCTGTCCTTCAAGTGGTAAATGATCAGTTATCATGTATTGACGCATATAGCAATACAGAAAATGACGGAAAGAAATCGTGATGCGGAATTCCTACGTTTGAGTACTTGTAAATCGGCCTATGAACTAAAAATTCGACAATGTGAATTCACTCGACGCCATGTTCTGACAGCAGCTTCGTGATATCGTGACGTCCCATCGACGACGCAACATCGAATGCAGTCTTGCCCTCCCAATTCTTCGCCTCTACATCCGCGCCATGCTTGAGCAACAGGTGCGCGAGCTCGAGGTTGCCCCGCGACACTGCCGTGTGTAATGGAGTTTCGCCTGAGCCCGCTCGAGCTTTTATGTCTGCATCGTGCTCAATGAGAATGTCGGCCACCTGGACATTTCCCCCTAGCGTTGTCCAATGCAGGGTAGTCAGGCCACCCGATAGCGGGGCATTCGCATCTGCACCATGGTCGAGTAGCCACTGCACAATTTCAGGATAACCATTCCGAGATGCAGAACACAGTGGAGTCCACTCATACTTGCCCCGGACGTCCACGTCTGCACCGTGTTGAAGGAGTACCCCCGCAGTCTGGAAGTAGTTCCCCGCCAATGCTGCAACAAATGGTGTCATATAGCCGTGACCGCCAGGAGCATTCACATGCTGGGGATGCTTGGAAATGAGGTGTTCTGTCAAGTCACGGAATCCGCAGAGTGCGGCGTAGTATAGAGGAGTTGTGTCACATTTCCCCGGGAGTGAAAAGTGGAGAAAGGGGGATGGGTAGGAGGGCCCAGTATCTATGTCGTGCAACATTCGCCATGCCGCAAAATGTGGTCTGTCGGGGTTAAAAAGTTCTTCCATCCCTTTCCGTGCGTGTGACGACACATTCTCGAACTGCGCGCGTTTCACCCAGTGTTCCGCGGCATATTCAGCCAGAGGAAAGCTCGTCTTGCTGCTATCCTTATCAACGCGATAATCCAACCGTAGCAGGATTCCTATGCAAGCTTGTGCGACGATCGTGTGCGCAGGCTCCGGGGAAATATGATAGCGTGCGACATCTCCACTTGAAACAGCAAGACGAGGCGAGATCAGGAACTCCTTTACCGAGAAGTGCGAGAACTGCACCACACGTGGACCACTGGTGTCGACAATGGCAATTAAACTAGAACACGCCGCCTCAAGAGCTTGCTCTTGATCTTCCCACCGCCAGTCCGGTTTCAACTTTGGAATCTCTTCATCACTGTCGAAGTCAATTGCGAGGACTTCTGCAAGCTCCTCGACACGAAGTGGCCGCATAGATACCACGAGGCATTGCAACAGACGATAAACGTCCTCTCGGTTTGACTTGTTGATCTCTCGCAGCACGCGTTCATACGTTTCGTCGAGAGATTCGGGCAATTCGCTGAGAACTCGCTCGACATTTCGCACGGGGCAGTCCCGCAGCGCTTCTAGTTGGCACACCACCCAGCGAAACCTGGGTAACAATCTGAGCAAGTGTCATAAACATAAACTTGGAGCGAGAAACCTACATGCCGTCCGCTTTTCTAGACAGTGTCTCAACAACCCGTTCTTTAACCTCCCCGCTCCACTTCGTCGCTTGATACTTGTCCGAATAAACGACAGAGCAGACATATGTAGCGATATCTTCCTTCTGTCCATCCTGGTCATGCAGAGATACCCTCAGACATGCCAATTGTTCGACCGCATTTCGGATGTCGACCTCAGGGCGGCTTGTTATGCAAATATGTAAATTTGGAAGGTGCAGCTCGACGAGTTCTTTTACAACTTCCAAGACCTCTTGACGCGAGAGGGGAGCACCAAGTCCTTTTGAGGTGGTAGGACATTCGTCGAGGGCATCGACGATAAGATAGATTGGCGCTTGTCCCGAAACGATAAGCATGTTTTTAAGACATTGTAAAAGTGCGCCCTCGCTGGGTTGCTGTGAACCATGATCGTGTTTGGAGTAGATGTCAAAGAGAGCGTCAAAGCATGGATTGGATTGTGCGGAGAGCTGTATGAGGAGGGAGGAGAGTAAACCACGGTTATCCTGCTTTGCGGTATCCTTAAAGTCAAAGAAGAAATATCCTAGGTAGGATGCTCTGGCATCAGAGATAGGTCGTAGATCTTCGATGATCGCCGAGCTTATCAAATATATTAGGTCCTTCGGACACAGCGAGTTGAGTTAGCAAGCGTACCTAAGGATGCTTTTCCCTGAGCCCGCTATCAACAGGGAGGGGACATTAGCAAGGATCAAGGCGCTTTAAATAAAAGAAATATACGTTTTCCGTGAATCCATAGCAGGTTCTCAGAACCATTGGCTTTCCAACGGTTGAAGGTTACGCCTTGGGTGAACCATGCGGCAGTGCCATCGTGGTAAGCTTTGCGCGCAGTGTTAAAATTTATCGACGGATCTGGAGGAGAGAGCCATTTTTGAAAATTCTCTCGCGACTGGCCCCCTGTAATATTTTCAGCCTTTCTATCCAGTAACACTCGCACAAAAGGTCACGAACGGTTCAAACCACCAAGATCGTTCTCGATCCGTTGCATCGATACTCTCGCTTCGTTTCCACCTAACCACAGAATCTTGAGCATAACGACTGAGATGAGTCAGACACGCGCTGCGTACCATCAATTACCCTGTCCATTTTTTCGTCAATGCTCCTTCCAAGCCTCACCGCTTCCGCACCAGCCATCAGAGCCTCCTCATGCGTTAGTTTGTCTAGCTTGTTCAGCGCATCTTCGATATCCGTTCTTCCCACCAGCTTCTTCACAAATTTTTCTGAATGTGGATGGGTCAGGCACTGCCGTATGTCTGTAACAATCAACTCACTTGCGAATCGGTGTTTAATCTCTTTCGTCGCGACAGCAAGAATTTCGATAACTTGAACCATGATCCGCGCGATCAATTCCTTCATCGCACCAGTCGGTGGCACTTTGGTGTAAATCTCAAGGCGTTTGAAAAAGTTTTCAATACGCCCAAAGATATCGACGAGTGCATCTTTTCTCGCGTTAACATCCTTTGCCGCCTAATAGACTTTGGTGTCAGAATGATCGGCAGGAAGCAAAGGAAGTACCCACTATGAGAAGGACGCCGATCCCAGCAAAAATGACTTTGGCAGGCGGGAATACCTGCAAAACATGTATTTGAGGGCTGAAGATTTATGGGTTACATTTTGAGGATTTACCAGGCCAACACCCTCGGCAAGGGCAGCAGAAAACGAAGCGACAACGGTAAATGTTGCGTTGAGCCATTGCTCAGATGTCTTATCGCCGCTCTGAGACTGGATGTACTCTTGAACATTGTACTTCTTGTCAAGGACTGCTGGAATGTCGCTGGGAAGGTTGCAATTTTGGAGATCGGCGATGAGTGGATGTAGAAGGAGGTCATTCTTGGTCTTGTCACGATACCTCTTCAATGCATCACAGAAGATTGTATGAAAACTGGAAAGGGATCCTGAGGCAGTCGCGAGGGAAGTTCGAGACATAGGACCAGTGGGGAGTGTTTCTGTTGTTGAGGGATCGATCGGTAATAATGTAAGGAAGGGGATCGTATGGTCAGGTAGGTGACTTGATTGCGGATGATAAGCGCGCGCATCACTATACCAAGCGCCAGCGTTACACCAGATCTCCGGGAGCCAAACGGATGAGGCAGTAGCAGTTTACTCTTTGGCGGGAGGACAGATTATGATACAGGAGATGCAATAAGGCTAATGCTTACTACGAGCCAGTTTCAGTCATGATGAATCGCAGTGGTGGGAGCTGTTTGAGCTCCGATTCGGCAACCGCCAGTTCTGGGCTGTTGAGTGTAAGTTGGGCACAGTGTAATTCCTCACCGGCAAGCTCATTCTCACAATGGTCTCATCTTCACTCGCATTCATCAACATACAGTACCCTACCACATCAGCTGGAAGCGCTCGGCTCAACCCTGGTCGGTGTGACACCCATACTCTTCCGTCTTCATATCCTTAGTTAGCAGCGCACGGATTCATCGATCGCGATGACAAGGAGATCGATGCCTTCTTGCAGGGGTTCTCAATTCGTACATAGTATATATGCTGTCTCTTATATCACCACCATTGTCCGGAAACTGCACAGAGATCCCAGACTCCCAGTACTGAGGAAATACATGGATGTCGTTCCCACCAGGATCCAAGTAAGTTTACCTTACCTACTGTATCTTGCTCGAATGCTTTCATACCAGGACGCGCAGCTCTCTCACTGGCATGTCCATTCCCAATACGTGTGACCTACCCTCTTCGATATCGTAGTCCTGTCCATCACGGTGTAAGTATGTGATGGGGGACGTGGCAACCTGAGATTCCGACCTTTGCGTATCGTGGGTAATCGCGTAGGGGGTATAGTTTCCGACGAGGAGTAGCTTTGCACCATGTAATTACAAGATCCATCATTTCTCGATGAAGTACCCACCTCGATTTAGGTAGGATCTTGAATCTACAAAAGACCTTGCCACCGAGAAGGGAGTGAGGGAGTGGCAGTGTTAGTTCTCGATCGCGATGTAGATTATGCGACAAACGCACGCAGAGAACACATGGGTGCCGTTCTCTCCGTAATATAACAAGGTACCTGAGAATTCGAGCTCTGATCCAGCTTTGAGATGTAGTACATGAAACCACAATCATCGCACTTCATCACGACATTTTTACAATTATAAGGCAACCTGAGATGGGGACACAGCATATAAGAGGGACGGACACTTGTGCGATGATTCTTTATCGAGATGTGCTAACAGGCGTAACATGGGTTGCAAAGAGAACGGTGCCATCTTGCGAGTGAGACATACGTGCAAAAGGAGGACGAATAGCGAGTGGCATGGACGAGATAGGGACTTCAAGACCATTGACTATGCACACAAGTGGAGAGGCACAAAGTTCGATGATTGTGAGGTGCGTTCCCTTCTTTGTTGAAGAGCTTTGAATCTAGGGTGCGCTGAGTTTGAGAAATGATGGTCATGGAGCCCGCAATCAGACGTGGCGATTTGAATGTTCATGTTTTGGACCTGTGGCAAAGCCATGGTTTACGGAATACACGGCCACCTGGAAGTGCAGTATTCGCAAGAACCAAAACGAGTGGGTCGTGTTCGCTCATTGGTTGTGCCACTGACGCGCTTTTTGCCGAATGTTCTCACGCCTGGGCGCTCTCTCACGCCCAACTGGCCAGTGTCGCGCAGTCCCGAACAGAGTTGACTTGCCCAACCATTCTACTAGACCCTCACACTCTTCTCTTAGCGAATAGGGCCCTGGTATCAACCACAAGTTCCTTTTCGTCGATGTTTTCAATTCCCTTGCGCGGGTTCAACTTTATGACACCCAAGTCTTTCAGGCGGCCAAAAATGTCAACACTTGCCAAGAAGTGTTCCTCAATCCCTCTGCGCGCATCGAAAATCTCTTAAACGGCTGGTGTCTCACACGGAAGTCTCACCGACTAAAGACTACGACGGATACAACTGCATGGATCATCGTCGTTCATTACTCCCGATCGGTGCGATTGCGACAACGAAAGTGAGATCTGGGCCACCAAGACCGAGTCGTTTCAGAGAACTTTCGATGCGCTCGAAGAGATTGACGAGCCCGTTGTGGCCAGGCTGGCATCCTTTGCCGACTGTGAGAGTTGGGTGTCAAAGGGATTCAAGTTAGCTCAAGGGACGGAGGTATGCGCAGCGAAGAGAACATAGGTGCCGACAGAGATTTGCGGGTGAAGGCCCCACCTGATACGGCGGCGTTTAAGAATGGCGTTTACCTGTCCCCCTAAGAGCCATGTAAGTCTACTGTACCGGTTGTGTATTGCCGTATGGATATCTAACACACTCGTGTCCTTCCACAACATGTGCGACGTACTTCCGAAGTGGACTCAGAGTACCCAGGCCGAAGTCAACTGCTTCTCATGACCGTTATAGTTGACACATACAGCACTCACAACACGTCGCGTCCGCTAGACGCCAAGAAGCCCCTAGTCCGGCGCTGATCGAAATCAATACGGCAGCCTTTGGGACACGGATATGACCTGCCCCGGGTGAAGCCCCACACTAGTTTGTGTACTGGCCTTACCTCTTGAAATCTAGCTGACCTGTGCTCACTTGACACTGTATAGGCCGTGAATTGGATGGACGCATCGGGTGCCTTTACGTGGGTCTGCATAAAAGGTGAACCCATGCACTTCATATCGATTCCCACCGATTGGGGAACCTGAGACTGGTTTACACTGCCAACAATCATTACCAAATTCTTGGTATGTTCTACGTGCTCTACGATCTATCAAGGAAAGGCTGAGATGTGATGTTGCCGCGGTGATCATCGATTTATGTGGAAGGAAGATTGCTCCCTTTAATCGATCTATATCTGAGTCGCGTACGGCGTCATCCATGCAACTGCATGATCACCATAAGCCTCTTCCAAATAGGTAATCGGTAGTAACCCTTCATCCACGGTTCTGATCGCACAGCATGTATTGTTGGCTATGCGGTCATCGATGTCGTGATGCCACATGGTGCTTCGCCTTCAATCCACGTCAACATCTACCGGAAGGGAATACAGTATGTCTACAACCGGGGCAAAGCTCCCCTCTTTAATGTGGTAGATGGGCAGCCATCGTGTATCGTTGTGTATACGAATAAAGAAAACGGCAGAAAAAAATCATGGTGTGTGGTTTTTACGCTTAGGTACTGTACGCGGCAGACTAGACAAAGGTGTGCCTTCACTTGGCGCCATATTCTGGCAGCAGTTTTGAACATCGTGATATTCTTCAGATGCCGCGATATGGAATCCGGCCGTCGAGAGATTGAGCTTTGATGTCTGGATTGTGCATGAGTAGAGTACGTCTAGTGGAGTCTCCGAGTACGCGTAAATGATAATGATGCAGATCATAGTCGTACGAAAGCGTGACGTGGCATATTGGCAGAAGTAAGAATTGAAAAACGTTGAGAACAGTGTGGCGTCGGGCGTTAAACAAAGGCCATGAGGTATTCAATCTATGATCTAGCGCCGGGCGAAGCGAAGATAACGTGAGGCAACTGAAAGAGCTGGTCGTCACTACGATATGGCCAGAGACAGGGGGAAACTTACTGATAGTAGCGGCAAAATTAAAGGCTAGACGAACGTATAATCAGGTACATAGACCCTAACAACACAGGAACGTACCGAAGAAGCAGCAGTAAATCCCGACGGCCCGCCAGCGTTGCGAATATTTAATGTTGAGTGGCAAGAACAACTCATCACCGACCTTAAGCGAAGTAAGTGCAACGACCTGAGGTTTCTTGCCCACGACACTCACAGAATACTGGCAATATCTACACCCCGCAGAGTCATTCGGGTTGTCAAGGTAGCCGCCTGCAGCGTTCACGAAGTCGCTTGCCCAGGCCGCGCACGTTTGGCCAGATGGCGGATTAAACACGGCAAATTCATCCGGCTTACACGTTATTTTTAGTCCACTGCAAAAAACCAAGTCACTGGCAGATGAGTCACAGCTGCCTAGACACATACTGGAGCTCTGTCGACAACATCGCGGCCAACATTCGAGTGTAGGGGTCCAATTGGTATAACCAAGATCTCCAGAACTTGACGAGTGTGGGGTACGGGATTGTCACTCCGCACACATTACTAAGAACGATCTGGATTGGCGGTGTGAAGAGGGAAGCAATCTGGATACTTGGTGTGATAGATGCAACTAGCTGACCAAGAGTTACAGCGAACAACTCCGTGATCAAGACAACAAGGAACTGGAAGCCGGTGCCGTTCGTACCAGCAGAGCCTTGACCGAAATGCATGGGATATACCTGCGGGATGTATCACTCGGTGGACTTTGCAATTGCTGGTGGGGCACTCACCATCAATACCCAGTAGAAGACCGCGCAGAGCACGGCATAAGGAATCTCGCCAAGTAGTTGGCCTATAGCGAAGACGTACGGGGAGTAGATTTTACTCGAAGCCTCGCGAATAAAAACGCGACGGTTCATGAGAAATATTGCCCCGAGCTGGGAGATGACGAGACCAGGCAGAACGTTAACCCAGAAACTGAACAATCATCAGATATTATCGACGCCGTACGAACTAGATGCTTACATGCCAAAGACGCGATATTGCAGGTCTCGTGCGCTATGCCCTAGTTGAAGGAACGGCAGTGATACGAAGAGGGATATGATCAAGTGGGAGAAGAGTCGTGTGGAGATATAAGCAGGCGACCTCCACAACGAAAGAGCATTCCGCCGCACAACGATCCTTATCTGGTACCACAGTGGTGTCGCATCTGGATACGTATCTCAGTAACGGAGCTGGCGATGATCTCGAATCAAGTGGACGCACATGTTGAGCGGTTTGTGCCAACAGGTCTATCGCAAGCCAACGACTCACGCTTGATCTCCTCAATCTCCGCCTTTGTGCGAGTAAATTCCGGAGAGTCAAGCCAGATGTCCTTCCAATCGCGTCCTCCAATCCTGGGGGCAATACCCGCTCCAATGGCTTCCAGCATGTATTCGGCAGGATTAAAGTTCGATGGACATGGCGCGCCATATCGTGAAAAATATTCGCGCATCACATGCGAGTCCTCACCGATGTCACCAAAGTAAATCGTACTTCCTCCCTTTCCCAGCAACAGTAGCCGATCGAAGCTCTCGAAAAGCAGTGACGAGGGTTGGTGAATGGTGCATAATATGGCTTGTCCACTGTCGGCCAACTTGCGTAGGAAACGGACGAGGTTCCAAGCGCTCTGCGCATCTAGTCCAGAGGTGGGCTCATCTAGGAAAAGAAGCAGTTCTGGTTTGCTTGCGAGCTCGACACCTATGGTAAGCCGTTTGCGCGCCTCAACGCCAAGACTCCAGACGACCGCCTCTGAGAGATCCTGTAGCTCAAGAAGCTCGATCATATCCTCGACATAGGCATCCTTTTCTCCTTTTGAAACATGGAAAGGTTGACGGAGATATGCAGAGAAGCGCATAGCTTCGCGAACGGTAGTATTCTCTTCGTGGACGTCCATTTGTTCGGCTGCACGTGACATCAATGATCACGTTCGCGCGACGCATTGGAAACACTAACCATATGCAGTTCCGCGAGCAAAATCGGCGCCGAGTGGTCGGCCGTCGATAAGGATGTTTCCAGACACCACACCAATGTTTTTCCTCTGAGCAAGAACATCGAGACAGGTCGTTTTACCGGCACCAGAGGCTCCCATTAGGGCGGTGAGCGTACCGGGTTTTACATAGCCGTACACGTTATTGAGGAGCTGCAAGGAGCCCGCCGCGACAGGGACGTGATAGTTCAACCTTTCCCAAGTAAACGCTTTCCGGTCCGTGAAAACATCCCTGTGGAGTGGAATATTGGTACCGAGCTTCTACGAGGACCATGAAACGCACGGATCTCTCTTTGTCTTTATCCCATCCACGGCACGTATTTTCTCCTGGCGCTCCACTTCAGCTTTCTGGGCTTTACGGGCCTTCAGCTCCTTGTTTAGCTTCTTCGTTGTAGATGTGTCCTTCGCGAAGAAGCTAACACCAGTGGCACCACCCCGTACGAGTTGCTGCCCAGGCAGAGAAATCATTAACAGCATTTCGACCATGACTTCGACGATACTTACCGGGAAGATCTCAATGACGACCGTCTGAGTGAACCAAAAGAATAGAAGGAACGCGACAAGTACAACGAAATCCCGGCGCCAAAGGTCATCCGTATTGAGGTCATAACCAACCTTGATATAGTCTTTGCCAGACACAATGCGACTACCAGTCCGGGCCCCAAACAGCGTGCACACCTGGTTTGGGCCCAATTCGACGCTGCACGGTATATCAGAAATCCGGGATGAATCCTAATCACGGAAAAGCATCATACGGATATTTAGTAATATTCCCCGCGTTGCGCGGGACAACATAAGCACCATCGCACGTGAGCTTTAAAGGAACCAATGGGTGAAATTACTGTATAGAGGAAAAAGAGGAGAAGAACACGTACGTTGAGCTGCTGAAACTCATTTTCCATGAGGGCAGACCATGCATAATTTACTGGATTTATGTAAAACTGGTGCGACGTGATGAGCAGACGGCGATATCATCGCATCCAATTGACTTACGATCCAGAACAGCCAGCGCTTCATGTGATTGACCGGGATCATGTATCCGGCATACAGTATGATGTTCGGGAAGAGGGACACGGCCACCCTGAAAGCTGTGTCAAAGTTGCTGCAGAATAACCCGATTGTACGGAAGAAGCCCTGCATTGTCAGGAATGCGGTGTAATTTATGAGGTGGAATGTGAAGAATCGGCCCGGTGGACGGGCAAGATGGGTCATAAAGTAGATAATGATGTCGTAAATCAAAATTTGTAAGGCGGAGAATGGCATGTCTGCGAGTGCGTTGGCAATCTGAACAGCGGCAGGGCGGTAGAAGCCGTAGCCCGTCTGCTTTTTAATGATCCGGCGACCGAGCATTTGCGTGGGTATCTGCCGAGAACCTCAACATCCGTATGAATGTGCTTAATATGCATGAAGGGGACAGACCTCAACGAAGGTAGCCAAGGATGAGACAAGAAGTGCAACGAACAGCACGCTGCTACGAGTGAATGCACCAGCAGATGTAGGGGGTAGGTTGTAGAAACAGCCGCCGATGAAGAATGCGAGAATCTAAGTTGATAATAATTTCGTACGGGGTATTCTGTAGAGGGGAGGACCACTAACGGTCATAGAACCAAAGCTGGTGTATATCTGGAATTTGTCCTGTAACCTCATTTGGAATTGTCTACGCGCCAGGGCGATAACTTGATCCTTGAGGCCAAGGGTGTAAGGGCTCTTCAAAGAGACGCCCCTTTTCTTATCCTCAACGACGGCAGCGCGGAAGGCTTCCTGGTCTGTCTTTTCGGTCTCCATACGTAGTTTGTACTTCCCAAGCTGATCGATCATGTCTCTAGCAAGATCTGAAGATCGGAAGGCAGCCTCAAGGGCCATGGGGGTACTAGGGACATCAGCCTCTGATCTACCAGGGGCAAACTGGCGTTCGTTTGCGTCTGTGCAACCAGTAAGGTAGTCGGCTGTGCTCTGGCGAAGAAGTGACCGGTATCCGAGGTGTTCAAAGTACGCTCGCGCCTTGTCCGGGGGCCCAAAGTATACCGTGCGTCCTTGATCTAGTACCATGACTTTGTCGAATAGCTCGTAAATGCCCTCGCCAGCTTGATACCTAGCAAATATTGTAAGCCCAGCAGAGAACCGGGGAAGCAATCCCCTTACAGAGTGGCCAACGTTGTCTGGCCAAGGACATCAGTCATGATTCTAAGAGAGCGCACAAAATCCAGCGCGGTAGACGCATCCAGACCACGAGAAGAATTATCCCAACATTGAACACGAGCCCGAGTTGTCATCATCTCTGCGATACTAACGCGCTTACGTTCTCCTCCAGAAACACCGTGAACAAAGCTGTCCCCGACCAGCGTATTTTCTGTATGTACAATGTTGAGCATCTTGAACAGCATGGTCCTGACCGAGATATTGAACTCTGGGCGAGAGATCCCTGGTAAGCGGCCCTTGGGACCAGGGGTCTTAGTAGAAAGTGCGAAGTTGAGCGTCTGGCCAACAGTAAGGGTTGGTATATGGATGTCATCTGAGACCAAGTGACGGCGTTAGCAGAGTCGGGAAGTACCGTGCATTCAACACACCTTCTGCGTTGTAAACAAGTTCGCCCTTATATGTCTTGGCCATTTCCTGGGCATCGATGCCGGCATATCGGACATCACCACCAACGTGGTAGAAGCCTTCCCGTTCGTTCGAGATTGCCTTTAAAAATGTAGTGCAACCGGAACCGGGTGTTCCGAGTACGAGACACATCTGTCCGGGTTCCAAAATGCCGGAGCATCTTCGTCGATGTGAGAACACATTTTGAGTATCAGACCATAAGAGACGTGCCTGTGAAGAATTGTTCTTGTTGTTATGTCGTTAGTACGAGAAGGAAGAAGGCCGGAGATTAGAGTATGTAGCTTGAATAACGAAGACAACCAGAATTGCCATGCTTCATCTGTAGAAGACCGGATGGGCGGGTGGATCCTCAATCAGGTGCTCCTATATCACAGTCAACTGACATTAACTGACCTCCAAACGTTCTCACATAAAGCTATATGTCCGATGCGATGCATCAGCGATCGCTCGTAGCTCGATACCCTCATGTTCTGACATACCTTGAAATTTGAGCCCCCCAGGACGTCGATGTGCAAGTCTTCCCAAATGACACCAACGTGCTTATGTTTGATTCCGGCTGCTTCATTTGCACTATTGGAGGAAGAAAGATATTCACGAAGGTCGAAGGGCTGTTCCAAGTCGAATGTGCCCTCCTCAAGGTCCTTGCCGCCAGCCGAAGCTTGGCCGGGAGTACCTTGGGTACCGTGTTCTTTCTTGCCATCGATGCTGGCTTGAGTCAACTGCCGAGAGAGCCCATGGAACGAATTTTCCGCCTGCTCGACATCTACGCTACCCGCAGTGGGCGAGCTTGACAAGGAGTGGTGGATGCCGCTCATGGGAAGGAGTAGAGACAGGAATTTGACTTGTACGTCAATCGTTGAGTTTATATATTGTAAGGCACTTGCAGCCCTGACTTGGACAAGGACAAGCTTTCGCACTGGCACTTGTGGAAGTCCAATCGCGCCCAGTCACTGCCCGATCTTAATCTGGAGCCGCCAGCCCTGCTCTGTCAATCCTTTTCAGGTTCTTATAGCCGGACCCACGGCCATCAGGGATACGACCACTTTCAGTTTCGGTGTATATGTATCACGCTTCGCAAGGTATCTCCGTCGTGTGCTTGCTGATCCAAAGTTTCCGGGATAAAACCAGAAGAAGAGAAGTGTAAAGACCTCAGATAAACGCCGACCCGAAGATTACTTAAGCACTTCCCAGAGCTCCGAGTGAGATTTCGGCGTCATCCCTTTAGCCCCGTCGTCGCCTCGAAGTACTAGCATGTCTCATTCGGCACAGAGCCGTCGGCATAGCATCTGACCTCCAGGTCATAGAGACCAAAAAGATGTGATGCATGTTGGAATAGCGGTAGCAGTAGAGGTAGGGCTGGCATAAGACGGCGAAGGAGCAGGAGACGAGGACCGGCGGCCGGCGGCAACTGTAGATACCCGGATGACATAAGCGATGGATAAGCGCTCAGCTGGCGGCATGCGCCCCTCCAACATGGGGAAAGTGGCATTCGAATGCCGCAGCTAAACTGAGCAACCGAGTAAGCACACGTAAAAGAGAAGAAACACGTCACCGAGCCCGTACAAGCACCAGCAACGATAGCACCAAACCCCCAACCCCCAGACCGTATAGCGGCAAGAAAAATCATGGCCCATGGGAGCGGTAGAGACGTTTGGTAGGCGGCCGGAGAAAAACCTGCACACAGGCGTCGGCCGCACGAATGGATAGAATGGGCATAGAAAAGGCGGACGAGGTGCTAAACCACAAGTTCAAGCCAGAGGATGCCGGGGAGATGGTTCCCTTCAGGGGCAACATGGACTACTCACATATCGTCTGGGCGGAATAAATGCTAGTCCTCGCGCACAGATGCGATCTCAAGGGCAGGAGGGTCGCACTTTCTGTTGTCATTACCTCCCACATTGAGAGTCGAAACGGTCTGCGTACGATGCGAATCGTGCGATTAGCCTGCACACTGGATCCTTTTGCTCATCTGTGAGGTACTCGCCCATTGTTACTGCCTCTCGCACTGATTCTATGCGCTTGGGATTGAACAGGTCTGTCTGCCTGATGAATGTCTGTTCCTAGGTTACCTACTGAGATCTCTGTCCGTTGGAATAGGAATAGGGAAGGGGGTCAGAGGTCACATGATGAGGAAGTCACGGGACAAGTAGGTCAACCCTGTGAACCCTTTGACTCGGACCGGAGTTGGACGAGTCCTACAAAGTTGAGGCCTGCGCGTCAGATTCCAATCATGGCTAATGCTATTCGGTCTGCCAAGTCTGGTAGCGACTGGACCAACGAAGATCTCCTCGTATACAACATCACCATCGCACCTGTCCCCACGAACCAATTCTTCCGCTATGGCGCAGACCCGTCGCTAGACCACCTCGACCCTGCCATCCTCAATTCCTCTCCTGACTCGGACGACCCCAACTTTTCCGATGCTGTTACCAATTACCTCGGATATCTCGATCTCGCTACGAAGGCCACCCAAGAGAGTGCTATTGTCAATTTTGCCGCGGAGACTTTGAAGCTGCTGGGGTTCAACGAGCGCAAAACCACCGTAATGACGCGCTATATCATCCCTCTCACCATCTGCGGCGATGGCAATCGGGGCTCAGACGGACGTGTGCCTTCGGTATCGCCCCAGTCTGGTCTTACTTGTGCTCGTTGAGGACAAGACGATCTTCAACAGGACTGACCCAGAACCGCAGGTTGTGGCAGAAGCGATAGCAGCCTTTCAGTCCAACAACGCGAAGCGAGGAGCGAGCGGCCTCCCTCCCCTAAACGCCATGACTATCCCTTGTATTACCGTGACCGGTACCCGCCCTACCTTCTATCTTGTCCCTGTCACTCAGGAGCTCAACGACGCTATCATCCTCGGCCAATACCCTGCTACTCAAACTCAAGTCCTCAAGTGCGTTACGACAAGGGTGCACGCCCGGACCACCAACGAAGGCATGGAGAATATCGAATACAGAAAACTCGTTCTTAGGCGCTTGCTCGCCTTTAAGACGCTGGCGAAAAGCCATTGGGAACAACTTTTAAACGGTTTCTAGGTGACTTGTTCTTTCAACCTGTATTTACCGACGCTGTAGCAAACCCACCTGTACTACAGTGGATTGCAAAAATAATGGCGGTCAGTTAAAAATAGTAAGATGTCTCAACTTTGTAGGACTGAGAGAAACTTGAATTTGATCGTGTTTAAACAGAGAGTCCAATGTGATCCGGCCAAGACTGGCAGGGTACACATGTTTAATCACCTTTGTCCAGAACAGCGAAGGTTTTACTTCACGAGCTGACCCGATCACTCGTCGACTTCCGTGGCCAAATAACACACCCTTGCTTGTCCTGAACAGCAAGGTCTTCTCTCACAAGCTGATCCGATCGCTTGTTGGCTTCTGTGGCCAGGTTATAAATATAGGAGATATACTTATATTAGTAAGTGGAGCACTTCAGAGTCCTCGGGAGAGGACGAGACAGAAATCCTTTCCGTTGGATTCTCGTCTCAACACTCTCGTCCTAGTTTTGCCGCGGTTCCGGTTCCGGGCCGGCTTAAAAAGTATAAACCGCAATCGTTCCGAACCGGATCGCCCCGCAACTCTGCAGTTTGGTTTAGTCATCAAACCAGCAGCAGCAGCAGCAGCAGCAGCAGCAGCAAGTAGCAGCAGCGGCAAGCCGGCAGCGCATCGGCAGCAGGTGCAGCAGCGGCAACGACGACGATGATGAGTGGCACCGGCTGCAGCAGCAATGGTGGTGGCAACGTGGGGGCGGTAGCGCAACAACACAAGGGTGGATGTCAGTGCTCTGTGCAGATAGCTCAGGCTTGCTAGTGTGGGCACTGTGCACTGCTAAGAGCCCGGGCTCAAGAGCTCAGCTCAGGCTCTCAAACTCCTGAGCTGAGCCGTCGAGCCTTCACAGCCTGGTGTAATGGCCCGGCCCGGGTCGGGCTATGGGGGCTCGGCTGCCTCGGCTTTAGGGCCTTGCAAACCACTACAGTACTCCTCTACGCTCACGCTCATTTTCTCTGAACCTTGCCTTTTGTATTTGTGGTTCCCGTGCAGAACACAATGTCCCTGCCGATGACCGGTCCCGAGAAAAGACTAATCACCTCTCTACAGAGAGTGGTTTAGTTTCGCTTGACACTGTACACGAGGGTTTAATCGCCCATAAGTAGCCTTATTCTTCTCAACAATCCATGCCTTACTTAGTCCCGTATGATATTATCCACACAAGTGTGTGATCGTCTCACAGTCATCTGGAAGCAGGGCTCCTGATGGGTATTTCAGAGTCAACGATTTGCGAAAACGGATGTGTGTAGCTGAGGCAGCGCTGAAAATGACGGAATGAGGGGGTGATGTGGGACTCGTACGCTTAAGGTACCTGTAAACCAGCCTAAGGACTATATGGTTTCACTTGGCGCCATGCTCCGATAACAGTTTCGCGATATCGGTATGTCCTTTCGACGAGGCGAAATGGAATGCGGTCCTGCCCTTGTAATCCTTCGCATCTATATCCGCACCACGCTTGAGCAGCAGGCACGCGACTTCGAGCGACGGGCGCCCGAGCAGCCAGAACTGCCAGAGCTGCCCGAACTGCCCAAGCTGCCTGAGCTTGTGCTCCCCGAGCTGCCCGAACGGCCCGAGAGGCCCGAGCTTCCCGAGCTGCTCGAGCAGAGTCGCTTCATTGCCTGAGGCCAGATGCAATGGCGTTGAGTGGGCACTATCCCGCGCATTCACGTCTACACCGTGGCCGAGCAGTAATTCAGCAATATCAAGGCTACCAAATCGCGATGCTACGTGTAATGGTGTGAGGCCCTCAGGGGTCTGGGAGTTGATGTCTGCTTTGCCCTCAAGTAATATCCGAGCTACCTGGGGATGTCCCCGTGACGCTGCCAAATGCAGTGGAGTCCAACCAGCATTTAACCGGGCATTCGGATCTGCACCATGCTTGAGTAACCACTCCAGAATTTTGGGGTTGTCCCTCAAAGATCCAGACGACAGTGGAGTCCACCCCAAGTTGCCCCGGACGTCCACGTCTGCACCGTGTTGAAAGAGTAGCTGGGCAATCTGGAAGTAGTTCCCTGCCAATGCTGCAACAAGTGGTGTGATATAGTACCGACCACCAGGAGCATTCACATGCTGGGGATGATTGACGATGAGGTGTTCAGCCAAGTCATGAAATCCACAGAGAGCGGCGTAGTATAGCGGAGTTGCGTCCCAATCCTCCGGGGGTCCGACGTGATAAAAGGGGGAGCCATAGGAGGGCCTGGTGTCTATGTCGTGCAACATTCGCCATGCCGCAAATTGTGGTCTGTCGGGGTTGAAAAGGGCTTCCATCCCTTTCCGTATGCATGACGACACCTTCTCGAACTGCGCGTGTTTCACCCAGTGTCGGGCGGCATATTCAGCCAGAGAAAAGCACCTGCTGCTGCTATCCTCATCAACGCGATCATCCAGCCGTAGCAGGACACCTATGCAAGCTTGTGCGAGGATTGTGTGAGCAGGACCGAAGGAAATATGATACTGCGAGGCGTCTCCACTGGAATCGGCAAGACGAGGCGAGGTTAGGAACTCCTTTACCGAGAAGTGTGAGAACTGCACCACACGTGAACGACCGGTGTCGACAATGACAATTAAACTGGAACATGCTGCTTGAAGAGCTTGTTCTTGGTCCTCCCACCGCCTGTCCGGTTTCAGCGTCAGGGTCTCTTCGTCACTACCGAAGTCAATCGCGAGTACTTCCGCAAGCTCCTCGACATGAAGCGGCCGCATAGATACCACGAGGCATTGCAACAGACGATAGACATCTTCTCGGTTCGACTTGTTGATCCCGCAGAGGACGCGTTCATACGTCTCGTCTAGAGACTCAGGCAATTCGCTGAGGACTCGTTCGACGTTTCTTGCGAGACACTCCCGCAGCGCTTCCAGTTGACACACGACCCATCTAAACCTGCATGACGATCTGAGAATTGTTAACAACATAGGGCGACACTCGTACATTCCGTCGGCCTTTTCAGAGAGCGTCTCGATAACCAAGTGTTTAACCTCCTCTCCCCACTTCATCATCACTGGCTCCTCGTCCGAATAAACGACAGAACGGACATATTCAGCGATATCTTGCTTCTGGCCGTCTTGGTCGTGCAAAGACACCTTGAACGACGCAAAATTTTCAAGTGCAATTCTGATATCGAACTCGGGCCGACTTGTCACACATATGTGCAAGTTCGGAAGGCGCAGCTGGACGAGTTCCTTCAGAACTTTCAGGACATCTTGACGGGAACGTGGAGTACCGAGCGCCTTTGAAGTGTTGGGGCATTCGTCAATAGCATCCACAATGAGATAGATTGGTAGTTCTCCCAAAACGGCAAGCATGGCTTTAAGGCATCGTAACAGTGCGTCCTCGTTGGGTTGCTGTGAACCACAACCGTGCGCAGAATAGACGTCGAAAAGACTTTTGAAACAAGGATCTGATTGAGAGGAGAGCTGTATGAGGAGGGAGGAGAGTAAAGCGCGGTTATCCTGCTTTGTGGTGTCCCGAAAGTCGAAGAAGAAATAGATTAGGTAGGATGTTTTAGCATCAGAGACAGGTCGTAGATGTTCGATGATCGCCGAACTTATCAAGATATGAGGTCCCTCGGACACAGCAAGTTGTGTTAGCAAGCGTACCTAAGGATGCTTTTCCCTGAACCCGCTATCAAGACAGGAAGAGGGATTAGCAAGGATCATGGGGGTTTAAAATAAAAGAAATTTACCTTTTCCGTGAATCCATAGGAAGTTCTCAGAACCATGGGCTTTCCACTGGTTGAAGGCTATGCCTCGAGTGAACCATGCGGCAGTGCCATCGTGGTAAGCTTTGCGTGCAGTGTTAAAATTTATTGACGGATCTGGAGGAGAGAGCCATTTTTGAAAATTCTGTCGTAACTGCCCCCCTGTAATATTTTGAGCCATTCTATCCGGTAGCACTCCGGTTAGAAGTTCACGAACGGTTCAGACCACCTAGATCTGTCTCGATCTGTTGTATCCCTGCCCCCGAAAATGTGAGGATAACGATGGAGATTAGTCAGACAAGCGTTGCGCACCATCAATCACCTTGTCCGTTTTGTTCTCAATGTTCTTTCCAAGCTTCACCGCTTCCGCACCAGCCATCCGAGCCTCCTCATGCGTCAACTTGTCTAACTTCCTCAGCGCGTCCTCGATATCCGTCCTTCCCACAAGTTTCTTCACAAATCTTTCTGCGCGTGGATGGGTCAACTGTCGGATATCAGCAACGATCAACTCACTTGAGAATCGTTGCTTCATCTCTTTCGTCGCGACAGCAAGAACTTCAAGAACTTGAGCCGTGATCCGTACGATCAATTCCTTCATTGCATCAGTCGGTGGCACTTCAGTGTAACTCTCAAGGCGTTTGAAAAAGTTTTCAATACGCTCGAAGATGTCGACGAGCGCATCTTTGCTCGCGTTAACATCCTTTGCCGCCTAATAGACCTTGGTGTCAGAATGGTCGACACAGAGCAACGAAATACTGACTATGAGAAGGACGCCGATCCCAGCAAAAATCACTTTTGCAGGTGGGAATACCTGGAAAACAAGTATTTGAGGGCTGAAAGTCTATGGTTAATTTATGAAGATTTACCAGGCCAACACCCTCGCCAAGGGCAGCAGAAAACGAAGCGACGACGGTAAATGTTGCGTTGAGCCATTGTTCAGATGTCTTATCGCGGCTCTGAGACTGGACGTACTCTTGGACATTGTACTTGTCAAGGACCGCCTGAATTTCGCTGGGAAGGTTGCAGTTTTGGAGATCGGCGATGAGTGGATGTACAACAAGGTCATTCTTGGTCCTTTCACGATACCTCTTCAGTGCATGACAGAAGATTGTATGAAAACTGGATGAGGATCCTGAGGCAGCTGCGGGGGAAGTTAGAGACATAGGACCCGTGGGGGGTGTTTGTGTTGTTGAAGGACCGATCGGTGATAGTTGTACGGAGAGTTGTACATGGGCACAGCCTCAGAACAAAGAGTCTCACGTCGATGTGTCAGGTGACCTAGACATGGATGATAGGCGCGCAAAGTGAATGATAACTACAGTATACCAGACATATGGAAACATGGCCCCAGAATCACGCCAGTCGAGGCAAAGGTAAACGAACGAAGGAGCTATGTTAGCCAACGCAGACGATTTCTTGGAGCCAAACGGATGAGCAGTAGCATACGGGGGAACATTCAACGCTCATCTCCTGTTTAAGCTCCGATTCGGCAACCTCCAATGCAGGCCATCGTATACAGTATGCTCGTAATTTAAGTCAACCAGTGGGTGGTCGCTGGACCCTCGCGCTTCATCGGCATACTCCACCACATCGGCTGAAGGGGCAACTACGCATCCAGTCTTTGTACATCAGTGCGATGACTAGTGATGATATAGTGCTGTGTCTGCTATTACCACCATGACCCGAGAATTGCCCGAAGACGGAGGGGCAAGGAAAAAAAAAAAACACGGTATTCAAAATCATATACCGCAGGAACATAAGAAAGAAAGGTACGAGACCCATGGAAAACATGGTTGTGAGGGTGACCATTCAAGAGGCAGGAAAAAGTACGATTCAGTGAACTTGGATCAAAGACAAGGGACCACAAAAGGCGCTCAAGAGACGCACTTGAGAGCGCAGGACGGGGTAACTGACCGTAAAGGTCTGGGAAGCGAGATATTTGCGCGAATTGCTAACGACACGGTCGTCCGACACCCGACCGGAGCGCATGATGCCGAACAGTAAAATCATAACGATGGAGACGAACGACCGAATGAGGCCGAGGAGGCGAGACAGAGGGATCCACCGCCATTCGACTGATTCTCGACGATTGTGGTTAGAAGGTAGGCATAGCTGTGAGGGCGAGCGTAACGAGGAGGAAGCGTAACTGGCGGGTTTGGTGTGCGTTATGCATTCCAGGTTGTAAGAATGTATGAAAATTCTGGGTATCTGCGCGAATCATGATGACCGTCACAACAGCGCCTCCAAGCGCATTGCAAACCATGTCAGAGTGGCCTCGCTCGAACCAACTATTGAAGGCAGCTAAAACGTGTGCCGATACTGCCTTCTCTGCTGCCCCCGAGGCGGGTTCATAACCCGAATAGTACGCGCCTTCTGACGCTGCTCCCCCGTGGTCTGGCAGCCTCCCATCCCAGCGCCAACGTCTTAGCACCACTGCCTAGGACGTATAGTTCGAAAGACCTTGAAAGATACTTTGGTCCTCACAAACCAAGACCTTGCTGGTGCTGGTGCTGTATGTGTACGGCAGCTTGCCATAGTCTCCGCTGCGCAGGGCACCAATATCGCCGAAGCCTCACAATTAGTGCAAGTAGCTATTCGCGTAGTGCGATTCATAACCCAGTTGTGATCTGTCATAAACTTCTCTTCTGACCATATAGACCCTGACCCTGGCAGTGCCTGTATTACGGCGACTGTAACTTTCGCGTGGAAGTCGAATGGGGCAAGGGATACGGAAGGGAAGGCGCTGGTTGGGGAACGGCGGATCGGCAGGGTTATGGGACTTCTCGGGGCACTGTGGAGGAAAAACATATGAGATTAGGACGGGAAGTGGAAGCGAAAGATACAAACCGGGCTATTTGCGCCCATGAGAGCTTCGAGGTGGCGGGTGTCTTGACAACAAGAGAAGCGGATGAGAGCAAGGAGTGGTTGAGGTTGCACACCAAGTTGACTTGGCGGTGCTACCCAACCTAGGGTAGGTGTTCCGGCATGTATCTCTGAGGTGGAAGCCCAGCTCGCATTGGGCTCAGCACTAGAGCCAGTAGCTGGTTCCGCTCAGAGATCCGGGGAAGGAGGAGCATCCGAGTCACCGTTAGTGGAGGGTAATGCGGGGATGCCGGCAGAAGGGAGAATGCGGTGAGAGTCCGAGTCGCTGTGACCTGCATGAGCACTGAGAGCGTTACCTCTGACAGCACCACCACGACTGGGGGTGACTACCTCTGTCTGCGTGGGACTCGCCTCTCTCGAGTACGAAGAGAACGTTTAGGATGTTCGTGATGAGCTAAAGGTTTCTTGTCCTTTTTGCAGGTGACAGGGCCGAATTGCTTCACGCGGCCTAATGTAGACGAAAGGAGGAGATGGTGGGATATGGTGGCCCTGAGGTGCATAGCAGAGGATACAGTAACATACATAAGTCCGAGTTACCTTGCTGTAAAGCAAGGTCTCCAGGTGCTACTTTCGCCTTATAGGGATAAGGTTTT
>QLOZ01005873.1:4973-17838 GCA_003314065.1 Lactarius sp. MG50 | reverse complement strand
CGTTCAGCGCGCGCACGGGGGCGATACATTCATAGAGGGAAAAACAGGGCCCCCGTCGCGCTCACCCGGCTGTCGTGATTCGACCGGAGGGATGGATGTCGCGTCGCGCACCAGTGAGAGGAAATCTGGCAGAATGGGGGATGTGGATCTTGATTTTGGCCGCAACGTAGGCATCAGGGCCCGGGCGACTGACTTGCCAAGATCAACAAACGCATCCAAGTTACCATCCAACACGGTGCGCCTCGTTAGCTCCACAGGGTGGCTAGGCATTTCTGTATCCTCCCTTTCTAGGTGGTGGCGGTGCCGGCGGCAGTGATGTCAAGTTGTGCGTAGCTTCTGTAGACTGGACAAACAGGAAAAACGCTGTCGTCAACTTACTCGATTACGTGTAAGTTATAAGCGCTGACGACTGGTTTCTCGTTACACACATAGAGCTTATCGAGGAGATACAGGCATTCGGCGTGTACGGTAGAGAGTACGCGGCGTAGCGATGAAGAAAGATGGGCCAGGCGGGCGACGAGTGCAGTCAGCGTAACAGCGAGGGGCAGAAATGCGCCACTTTGCATGGCAAGCGTGGGCGTGCTGTGTATCATAGGGATGAGTAATGACTATGAGAGGGCCAATGCGTACTAGTAGATTGCGCGCATACGAATGCATGTCTACGGACGGTCAATAATTCAGCGTTGTAGGTTGTAGAGAGTAACAAGTGGAGCATGGCGCACCTTGTCGAGCAACACGGTACAGATACACAGACGTGCAAGGAATGATTTGAGACAAGCTGCAGGTGGGTGGTGTGTCCGTGCTCCCTTTTGTGGCTTTGAGTTTCAGAAGGCCGGGGGTTTACCAAGGTATAACACAACCAGGGATGAATGTCTTACTCTGTGTTCGTCGTATTGCCATAGAACGACCGACGAAGGCCATCCACGAGCGAGGGTACATCAAGGGATCGAAGATGGCGGGAATAATGCCGCGCTGCCAGAAGAGCGCAGGGTGATGTTGTTGTTGATGTAGTAGTGTAGTAGATACGTTCGAGTACGGGCCGTACTGTACGGCTAGTTCTGTAGCGTATTGAGTGAAGAGGGCGTTGAACGTACATGGGCGTAGTCTGAGAGACTTCAAGTAAGCATTGGTGACTGGGTGTTTGGACGATTCTAGAGAGGCGCGTGCGAGCGGTGTATGGGCGGGAGTCATTGACGGGGATCGTTATACTCAGGCTGTAATTACACACCCATGGTGCTTGTGGTATCGGCGGGACCCGGGCCGATGGCAATGTCGGGTTAAAATAAGCGTTCTATCTCGCCCGGATTTATTTTCACTCAGACTTTATTCTGATATATAGCACAACTATGTACAGGGAGGTGCAACACATTGTCTCTAATTTAGCAGCAGCGAAGACCCGACGCTGTCAAGGCCATGACCCAAGTTGGCGACGCCATAACTATGCTGTATCTATATTGTGAGGCTGCGCGTGAAGGTCCCACCCCCTGTTAGTCAACGTCGCTGTCGTAATCCATAGCGCGATCGCAGGGTCTCTTGATCGGCCACCACAAAGTTAGATAAGAATGTTCTGACTGCCACGCACCAGACGTATTTGGAGCCAGAGACGCTGACATCGCGCTCCCGATAAATACCGATAAACACCTCGTAATCTTATCAACCCCGCGACAGGTTTCCCGTCTTCGAGCAACGGCAGCGCGACACCAAGCTGCTCTCGGAGGGCGACGCGGTAGAGCGATTCGCGACGCACGGACGAAGCTCGGTAGATATCAAAATTTGGCGAGTCCCCGCGTGGGTAGGGGAACACAGTTCATACCTTCCCCAATCAAATCATGCAGTGCTGGCCGGCAGCTGTGTACTACCCCATCGACGAGACAGACGCCTTCGCATCACAGATATCCGGGGAAAGGGGGAGGTTGCGTGGCAGCGCGTGCAGTTTCCCGTGGCGAGCTTGTGGCGCGAGAACGAATATCACAGTGCCTTACGAGTTGGCATCATGGAGTAATGGGTGGCAGCAGGAGTAGCGCGCGTTCTCATACCAGTCAACGCGCGGCGTTTCACAACGGTTCCTGGGACGATCTGGGCCACGCGCTGAGTATTATATTTATCAACTCCTCGTCCCTGGTGTACCGGGTTATAACTTCTTCTGGGGCGTCTTCGATACCTCTCACCTCGATCACAGGTGTGGCATTCCGCGATGCCCGGCCATCACGATCGCGAATGAGGCACTTGTCAACTGTTGCCTTGAATTCAAGCCACACATAGGATGAAATGACCTTCTCGGGGGGGATTAGAGCGTTGCGTCCTATCGGATGTGGAGAGGTAAAAATCCCCTACTTCCAGGATACCTTGAGGCCCACCACCGCAGTTGCGCACGAGCGTCAAAGGTGTTGCCTCGACTATACAACTTTGAGTGTGCGTGTCTGGTCTGTAGGTGGCCTTCGGATGCCCGCGATCGCGACGACGAAGACAGACCCATCAAATCTGTGGTCATGAGCAATATCTGTGGGTATAGTTACGAAATCGTGCATGACTGGATAACATAAGGGGAAAGGACCACGCACGCCTGCTGAACTACCTCCGCGTTGTTGAGATGGCCCCGACATGATCTTCATCCAGCTCATTGGGTCAATATCGTACAAGTGATTGTTATTGTGCGCTTCGTGAAGCGAAAGCCACACGCAGACGGGCGCGACGCACTACTCGGAATACGCGCGTCGCAACGAACGGTGGATGGAATACTGTTACCAGGGAACCTGAAAAATGTGGATGGCGGGGAATGCGGAATAAGCTCCATCTCCGGGAATTTGAGTAAAAGCTCAAGCTCGCTTAGAGCGCGTTCATTGTATGAGATCGAACCACCGCCCATTGCGAAGCAGATCATTGTAAGAGTTTATTGCGGGGAAAGTAAGGACTTCTCACCTGTATGTTCTGAGGGTGAGTCAACGGAAAGGAGAGTACACCTGGACGTTTTTGCCAACCCTGGAAACCATTCGTCGATAGAGCTCAATCGTCCACAAAACTGTGCCCTGTACCAAGTTCAAGTAGGCGACGACCCTTTATAGGGGCGCTTCCACTCGCTCTTGCCGCGAAAATATGCGGGATCAGCATTCCAACACATAGATGGCATCAATAAAGGTGCGAGTGGTTTCAGTTGGCGTGGTCGTCACCGAGGCCTTGTCGTGGCCCTCCTGTCTTGAATAGGGATACAAGTGATGGTGCGGCGGATAGAAGGAGGGAGATGGTATGAAGGCTGACCCGCAGGTTTGTTCGTTGGAAGTTGGGATTGGAAATTTGACACGCTCCCATCTGCGGGATGGGTGGTCAAAGTGAACGGGTGGTGTTGTTAAAAAGACCTTCGGTCGAAATGCCGACCAAAATAGGGGGAACTACGCGGGCGCTGGCAACGATTGGAAAAAGAGGGGAGAAGACCATCACCAGTCAACTGTTTCTCATGAGGTACGACTTTCACCGGGCGCTGAAGGTAGGCAAGTGGGGGCGAGGGAGAAATGAGGACAGGGTTAAAGATTGGGGTCAGAGGAACAAGGCGGTGAAATATGTGGATTTTAAGAAACGGAAGAAGGGCGCAGAGGCATGTGCGGGCTGAGCCTGGAGAGCGGGCATTGAATCCCCGTGGTCATTCCCTCATTTTCCGAGTCTGAGCTGAGCTCAAGCCACAGCTACCATGACCAAGGCGCCTTGAATCTTCATCACCTTCCCTCACTAATCGCCTTCCTAGAATAACAATTTCAACCCGGGGGACCCGCGAATCTGTCTTGCTCTTGTCTCGTTGACACCCTCGCAATTCACAAAACCCGTTTCCCGGATTTTTGACCGTTCCGACTTGTCAGGAATTTGGGGCAAGCGCTGGTGCGTTGTCGAGGGACGACCGACATCTTGTCTGGGTGCTTTTTGCTCCCATTTTTGTCGCGAGCAAACCTTTTTCGCATCGGACCAATTAAATATGCCGCAAGGGTGGCTTCTTGTTTTTCCCTGCCGAGGCCACCACCGGTACAAGCTCAGCGGGCGTAAGTCAGCCCTTCCGTTAAGAATACGGGTCTCCCAGTGACTAACCATCAGATCAAGGCCCCAGATATCTTGTTGTCTCTTCGTGCTGTAAGTTCAATCACTTCTGGTACCACCACACTCGCTTGCGGGCATCTGTCTGCTGTTCTATTTTCTTTGTGTGGCTGTGGCAGACCATTCCGCTCTTGCTGGCGGACGCGGGTAGCAATCTGGTTGAGCTTGAAGCACGACTACATTTGCTATCACTTGATACTGTCATTGCAGCCCACTTCAGGCTTTGATCACACTGGACTAGAAATCAAACTTTAGAGACTTGGATCTTGTCGCTGGAACTGACGAAACAATGGGATGACTCGCCTCGGGGGCGGCCTCTCGGCCGTGTCACCGTCACCGTCACATTTGTGACACCTGTCACGCATGCCAATTCGGGAAGTACCGGCGGGTGTGGGATATCGCTGGCTGCTTGCCTCCGTAGTCACAAGAGTTTGTCTGTGGAGGGTGTTGGAATAGACCCAATCTCAGGAGAAGTGGCTTTTAGCAAAGGTATACGCAAGTTGATTGGCCCTGCCCGCGGAAAGAGGAAAAGAGAGGGGACAGTTGGCGCGTATCCGAAGGTGCCAGAGGACGTATGCATATCATACTTGGCCACAAGTCAGCAAATTCTGTAGTGCTTTGCGTAATATTACATTTCTTCCGTGGAAAGGGGGAGTAGACTTGGTCAGTGGTGACGCTTGCTGGGCTTCATTCGTTGTGTGGCACTCACTCACGAATGTATGATGCATCTCACTTCGGAAGCAAATCCCCTCGATCTGAGCGTCGTCCCTTTTTCATCCCTCCACTCTCTCCTACGATTGTTCTTGCGATAGTGGCACCTATCCGAGAGGTCAGCCGTCGAGTCGCCGAGGGAAAACAATCACCACTCGGACCGGTGATGCGCACCTCTACGACGGTTTACACGTTTACAGTTTTAGGCTTCTCAAGGTGCACATCCCAATCAACTTCCGGATATGCTATTTTCCATTTATCTGCAGTTGTTGTCGGGGGTCCATAGTCGCTATGACCAGCATCGGGGATCCGCACCCGTAAGTTCTCGGCAGCGCTCGCAGGGGTAATTGTCAACGAAGCTTCCCCGAATGGGAACACGTGCGGTGTGGCGGACAGGCGACGGACGGGCGCGTGCGCGCCAACCCAGAGTATAGGACTTAGAAGAAGCCGCCCCGTACGGGCGCGGGGCCTGTCTAGTGCTAGAACACGGGGACTTTTCGACGTTCTCATTGGTTTCCATACAAAAGAACTTACGGCCAGCTTCTCTCGGTGCTTTTTAAGTCTCTCATCTCTATTCTTCCCCTCTCTTCTTTCACCACCAATCCCCCCTTCTTTTTTCCTCCCTATTCTTTCCTTTCTTAACCACTAGCCAAAACACCCTTACACAATGTATAAAAAAGGCCAACAGTTGCCCGCCCACGTCCACCCGCCCTTCCCATCATTCACCTGGGTCATGACCGCCCAAGCGAATCCACCGAGCGCGGCATACGCCTACGGCTACGTCCAAAACGCCCACACCGACATGCAAATGCAACTGAAAACGCGTCTCCCCACCCATCGTGGACGCTACCGGCCCTACTATCCGCGTTCCCCCACCAAATCGCCACCGGCTCACGAGAAACACATGGTGAAATCAATATCAATCTTTACTTGCGCACCGTTTATCGGCTCGAGCAGCTAATTATTCCTCTTTGTCTTCTGTGCGATAGGAAACGGTAGACTATCGCTCCCAAGAAGCGGCAACGCGGCCGTACGTGCCTTGGCGCGGGGGTTGCAACGCATTGCAGGGGCGCGGGGCGCAGCATGCGACGGCAGCAGGGGTACTGGTATCGACGCCACCACCAGCGGTCGCTACTGCGAATGCAACATATAAGTCCCCTGGTGGCTCTGACGACAACGGAGAGAAAAAGAGCAGAATAACTATCGACGCGCTTCCAGCAACAGCGACGACCCATTCTCCTGTGAAAGCCAGGCACCTTGGCGTACGTATGGTAAAGGATGCGTATCGTTTGAATGAGTGTTTTCCTGGCTGACGGTGACATTTACACAGCACCTGTTGGGCGCGCTGCGGTGGGCGTGTGGCCTCTCCAAGGTCACTGTAAAAAAAGTCGGGTGAGGGAACGTTGGACATAATATGATCGAGTACCATGGCATCCAAAACCCGGTACTCTACCGCTTCTCGTTGACACAACTAAATACAGGTCTTACTCTGAACGCATCTAATTCCCAATCCTGATTGTGTTTGTCTTCGCACTCATTTTTCGTTCCCCTGCTCGGCTTCTATGCTCCATCATCGGCTTTTTAGTCCTATTTACAAACGAGAGTCCTGCAGCGCTGTACATCCTTCCCATATTACGATGACCAATATAGATCAATCACCTCTCAATGCATGGCGATGGGCCAACAGTGTGACCTATCGACGTGCTTCACTATGGCTTAGCCCCAGGCCATCTATGCCATCGTCCTCACTACCTTTGAGTGTAAATCACCACTCTGCTTCCCCCATAGAGCACTCAGGCCTCCAAGGCATAACCATAACATGTTCCACAGAACTCCCTTGCAGTAGCGTAGAACTAGGTCAATTGGACGGGATTCACACAAATGGAACTGAGATCACCCAGCAGGCTTAAAGATAGAAAAGGAAAACGAGGGAGCCAAAACGGATGCAATCGATGTCTACACAAAGTCGAACAGATACAGGGGACTGAGCCATCAACAATCCCTGGGACCACACTGTGCAGCCGTTACCCAACGGTTGGTGTCGTCTGTGTCTCCGACTTGCGCGCTTTTGGCACCACGCCGCTCTCCGCAATTGCGAGTAAGAACCGCTCAACGACAGCCTTGCCGTGTCGCAGGTTCGAAAGCGAGATGTTCTCGTTCGGCAAGTGCGCTTGTCCCTATAGGGAACGGCCATACGACGATCAGCGACTGGTAATGAACGCCGGGGCAGCCTAGCCGGGCGCACGCACCGAGCTTTCGCCCATGGGGAGGTGTAACGCCGGACAGCCAAAGGCTTTCTCAAGGAATGGTACACATGGAATAGACTACGCAGCAGCGGGTGGCGATGAGTGGACCGCGGAAACCGAAAAGGGTAGGAGGGCGAAAGAAGGGACGTACACCACCTTCACGGACGCGCATCGGCTCGGCACCCCACTCGTCGTGGATGGCGCGCTCGAGATCGAGGAACCATGGGTGCGTCAGATCGCCGAGCCACCAATCGGCCGTGTGATCTACATTCACCTATAAGATCGCGTCAAACGTAATACAACACGTTGTCATTGCCACTAGTGTCAGCAGCCTCACGACAGGGAAGGGGTTAAGTATACCTTGATTATGTTGGAGGAGCGCAGCGCGTCGAACGACTCGCGTAGGTGCTGCACAAGCGCCACACAGACCGCATCGAGCACCTGGTCCGGCACGATCCGCAACGAAACTTGTGCAGTAACAGATGCTGGTATGACAGTCGGGTCTGGCCGCCCATCGTTATTCGATTATGAAGCACTCGTGAGCAGGAAATAGGAGCAACGCACTACGAGGGCCGGATCCGCGTACGCTGTGAATCGTGAACGCGGGTTCTCGCCAGCGCGCGTTGAGCGAAGCTGCTGAACGTTGGGTAACTGCTCCTAGCAGGCGGAAGAGCGTAGCCTCTTCGGCATCCTGCGGTCGCACTTTGTCATCTGCGGTGCGGGACGGCCCGTCAGCGGTATGAATGGGTGTGTAGTGGGTTGAAAACGGACAGAAACCGGGGATGAGAACTCTGCGATTGCTGTCTGTAAGTCCAGCGAGAACTTGAATCCTGCAGAAAAACGCACATCAATTGTCGACATCTGGCGAGTGGAAAGCGCTCACATGTCCTGCATGGGCTCGTCCCATGCACCACCGTCGATACCGGAATGGCTGTCTTTGATACCGTGTGACGAGATCTAACGTAGTAATGAAAGTTGGAAATGGGGAAGCGTCATGTGCAGTGGTGCGCGGCACCAACCTCGATGTCGCAATGCACGACTCCGCGCAGGCCATAAGTAATTGATGGAACATTGCTTGCTATCCAACTCGAGTTGCTGCATGGCGGAGATTGCCAACATTCCCATTACCGGATACACAGAAGCGTGAACTCTCACCTGACTAGTATAGCGTCCACATCTCCGATGAGATTCTATATGCCGTCATCACTCAATCAGGAAACGAAGTCGCAGGAGCGGCTCTACGTGCCTTGTGCCTTAGTACAGCATCCACGAAACCACCACTTCCTGTTTCTTCCTCCCCTTCCACAAGGAACAACAGATCCACGCCAAGTTTACGCGCTCGCAGTAGATCTGCGGCCGCGCATGCGACTGCGAGCACCGGCCCCTTGTCGTCAGCGACGCCACGACCATATAGATAGCCGTTGCGAGCGGTCAGTCTGAATGGGTCGCTCTCCCATCCCTCAGGCGGCGCAGAGATCACATCATAGTGCCTGTGCGTATATCGTACGGTCTCTCGATAATGACTACGTCAATTTGTCTCACCCGTAGAAAAGGATGCGTGGTTTTCGAAGGGACGTTTGCGCTCCCTGGAAGCATGCGAAGACGATCGGATTGTGTACTGCCGCATCGTCCGCGTACAGCTATTTGACCCATTGTTGGGAATATGCCGGGAGATAATGGAGCGAATGTACACACAGTTTTGGAGGATGCACCGAGTTGTGCGAAGCACTTGGTGAGCCAAATGGCAGCCTGCCGACAATCCTCGCGGTAATCTTCGGAACTGGACACACTCCGAATGGAGACAAATTTTGACAGCGCATATATGAGGATGTCTGCGTTTCAAGTTATCAACAAGTAATTGGGGAACGAAGGTCCATAGGTCACCGTTACAGGTATTGTGACCCTCCGCATCGAGAATCTCTTCATTAGATGGGTCGACGGTGGCTAAATGTACTTTCCAAATCTAGGAATGCAAGGTGGATAAGAGTCAGGTGTTGAGGATATATGCTGTAAACTCACGTTGATAGCCCCATCGTTACCCCCCGTGATGAGCTCAAATCCCGCGGGATCCGTACCGCGAGTAACGATAGACGACAGCACGATGCCAGAATGTGCACTCCATGAAGCGGTACAGTCGAAGGTGTCCGAATACCTCTGTAACGAAGTAAATACGGGTCGGTAACAAGTAAGGATTGAACTACCTTGACTTGTCCATCGGCGGAACAGACGTAAAGGTCGCATCCTAGGATGGAGAGCGACAAGATATCCACATTCTATATGCGTAGGTGTACACAGCAGCTCAAACGCAAAGTTGGGCGGCCGCGTACCTCCTGAACGATGATGGTTCGGATGAACGTATTGGTCTGCAAGTCCCACACGCGGACGTATCCGTCCTGGCACCCTGCATATATGATATCTTCTCGTGTGACAAGGGAGAGAATAGCGCCGTGAGTACACTCGATTGTACTGAGGAGCTCTAGACCGTTGGGAAAGCACTTCCACACCTGCAACCACGACGCCCTATGTACGTTCAGGCGACCCGTGACACTTCAAGTCACTCACCTTGACCGTCTCGTCGCCACTCCCGGTAGCGAGCAGGATGTCCTCGCGCATCGATTGAGTCACACCTTCTCGGGTAGAGGGTAAGAGTGCCATGCAATACACATAACCATAGTGAGCCGAGTCTATGACATTCTGCGGCGGGATATGGAGCTCCGCGCGGGGAGTCGGAGGGTTAGTGGGTACGACATGGCCATCCACGGACCGGATGGGGGTGCTAATGCCATTACTGGCTTCCAAGTCAGGGGACCGTCGCTGGGATCGAGGGTAACTGTCAAAGAATTTGTGTGCGCGTCTCGGGGTGGATGTGCCGGGGATTGCTGGTGATCCTTCAACGTTCACGTTGATGTTGGTGAAATTGTACCACTGAATAGAGGTATTTTGGCACCCGATGTATATGGTGGAATGCGTTGGAGACCAGGCGAGGGAGAAAAGGTCCCCTGAATCTGTGTCGAGAAACGGGTTGATAACGTAGAGCGGAGTAAGCCCCTTGGTACACCAGACCTATTGCGCGAGGCAACCGAATGATGAATCAGAAACAGAGGAAACAGAGAGAGGTGCTGAATAGCCGGATTGGAGATGGAGCACTGACCCTGACTGTGCTGTCTCCTGTGGTCAGTCGCGATGTCAGCTCCGACTCGGGGAACCGCGGGGATTTCGTGGAACATACCTGAGGAGCTGAAGAGCCAACGTTTATCCGGGGCATATTCAAGGGAAAGTACACTGCCTGTGTGACCTCTCAGCTGAGTTTGAAGTGTGTATGTACGATTGTCCCAGACCTACAGGTCAAGGTAAATTGGGTCAGCGCGCGAGGTGTAGGTGCAGGAAAGATCTAGGTCACAGAGATATTTTGGCTCTGGCTACCGCTGTATATGTGATTTTCGTCCGTAGCGACGCTAAGGATTGAGTTTTTTTCCTGGATGAGGGTGTGTACAAGGGAGGGAGTTGCGGCATGAAGATCGCGACTCAAAGAAGCTTTGTTGAGTGGTGGCGATGTGAGCGTAAGAAGACGGGCGGCAGGGTGAGGAAAGGATCAGACTGCATACGACTACGAGCAGGGACGCACGATGAGGAGGCGAATCGTTAACCATTGGACACCTTTTTAGTTTTAGATCTGACTTTTCAGCATGAGATGAGGTTATAATCTTGTTTTACCGTGACTCGGACGTATACGTGACCATGGCACAATCCCCTGCTGCAATTGCTAAAGAAAAAGTAACACCAGTACTCGTCATCTTTTCGTTTATCTCATCATAGATTTCAGGGAAATACAGCCTTCAAAGCTGGTGACTATGTGGCTGCAGTCGGTCACTATACCACTGCTGCCCTCGCAGACCCCTCGGACCCAACTTTCTTTCTTAACCGCGCTGCTGCCTACCTCAAACTTTCAAAGTGAGTCCCCCTTTCCTTCAGAGAGCGTTGTTATCAGGACTCAGCACGCGGAACTGCGGAAATAGGAATGAGGATGCCGAGCGTGACTGTACTACCGCCCTCAACCTGTCCAACAAGAACGTGAAAGCATTCTTTCGCAGAGCACAGGCGCGGACTGCCCTTGACAAACTTGGCGAGGCCCATAACGGCGCGTGGTCGACATATGTTCCACGTCCGATATAGATTAAGTTTACCCTCGCGGGGGGCTATCCCTTGATTGCAGACCTCCAAAGGGCACTCAGGATCGAACCGAACAACGAAGCGGTCAAGACCGAGCTCGCACGCGTGGACGGGCTCATCGTGACTGGCAAGGGAAAGACGGTGCGCATCATTCCTTCATTCCTCCATTTCTCCCTGCTCAGAATCGGGTCGCGCAGCGATCCGCGCCTATCGAAGTCCCCACGCCGCCGCCACCCGCGCCGCGATCCTCCACTACGAATGTCACCCCAAAACGGCGTCGCGTACCGATCACCATCGTCGATGACGACGACACATCCTCGCCTTCAATTCGGACCATCAGCACCGAGCCAACCAACAATGACTTCTTGAACCCCGTCAGCTCGCGCGTGTTGCTCTCCACACCTCCCGACCCAAACCCACCCGCACCACCGGGAGCGGCAGCCGCCCAGAAACCGAAGCCGGCATCGTTCAAAGAAGCAAAACAAGTGCGCGAAGATAAGAAGTACGCGGGACGCGTCGGCGGGGGCATCCTTCGCATGTCGGGGAACAACACAATGTTCAAAACGCGCGAGGTACCGGCGCCCGCAGATCCAGCGGCATCATCACAAACCAAAAAGCCTCCCGTCGCGCCCGAGCCTCCTACCCAGGGCTCATCAGCGTCGGCGTCTCCACTACGACGAGCGGCGCCGACTACGGCAACAGCGCGCGCACAGCCCACGGCCCCGCGCACGCTCTTCGCGTTTACGCGCGCATGGGACAGCATACCCGCCTCTGACACTGGGGCACGCTGGAGAAGCCTGAACGTACGTCGCCTCGCCTCGCCTCGCGCAATCGCCCCTTCCCTCTTCTCCTCATTGAACTTAACTATCCTCCGCCAGACGATCCCCCCCACATCCCTCCCAGCGCTTTTCGGCGCATCGCTCGAGCCCGTCCTGCTCGCCTCCCTCGTACCTGTGCTCGCCACTGCCACCACGTCCGAGTCGCCTGATGCCGTCAGGGCGTACATGTGCGCGCTGACGCGGGTACCGCGGTTCAAGATCGTTGCGCAGTTTCTCAGCAGGGCGGAACGGGACGCCGCGCGTGCCGTCTGGGAGGCTGCCGTGCAGAGCTCTGACGACGCTCGCGCGGAAGATGTAGAAGTGGCAGAGGCTGCGCGCGTGTGGGGGTTCTCAGATACATGAATAGTTCGTCGGGTACTTAAAAAACTAAGGGGGTCTATCGCTACTTTCTAATACCAAGGTATAGTGCAGTGACAGTGTTCTATGTTACCTAAGGGTATTTGTATATGGATATAGCAGCACAATATCATTCGACGTCCACAAAACCGCTCGTCTCGCCATCCGTAGAGCCACCCCTGCACTTCCCGTTCTTCTCTTCCAGCCGCACGAACCGGCCGAGTATCTCCAGGAGCGCGGCACGGTCCTTGCGCGTATCGAACACAGTCGCGTGGTCGAGCTCAGGGAAATAAAGCACCTCGAGCCCGTCCTGCGCCCAACGACTTGGCGACTCAACCGCACCAAGGGCATCCTCCTGCTCACCGCCTGTGAGATATGCACGCACAGCGCACGCATCGACGATCTGGTCGCGTCCCGAGAGGCTCACCGCGACTGGCGGCTTCTTCTTCTGGCCCTGGCCCTCTCCCTCAGCCACGGGGGCGACAA
>QLOZ01005863.1:0-15629 GCA_003314065.1 Lactarius sp. MG50 | reverse complement strand
AGGTCGGCTAATGGCGGCTCGGCTACGGCTTGGCTCGGCTAGTGCAGCCGCCGCAACACTACCTTCTCCGGTGATGGTAGTAGTGCAGGGTATGAATTTCGCCGCTTTAGAACAACCTTGATCGACAATTGTAAGGATGGTGTTGCAACCATGTGATAGTGGTAGGTCCGTGATCAGGTCCATTGACACGGACTGAAATGGTCCTTGATGTGGTTCTACTGGTATGAGTTGAAGTGGCGCCTTTCGGTGGTGGGTGTGGGGTTTAGTTTCTTGGCAAGTGGCACACCCTCTGACATAGTCTGCTGCGAATTTCTTCCAGTCGTTGCCTTCGTACACTTGACTGAGAAGAAATTGGGTGTTTACGATGCCGGGATGTCCGGCAAGTGGGTGATCATGGTAGCGTTGGAGTACTTGTCGTTTCTCCTCTAAGTCCACTGGGAATACTAGTTTTGTGAATCGGCAGTCTGGTAGCAGGACAACCCCTTTGCTATCTTCTTTCCCCTGGTCGACACCTGGGGGTCGAGATAGGAAGTCTGCTGGGATGTGTCACTTCCCGGGTACGTGTACAATTTTAAAGTTGTAATCAGCGAGTTTCTGCATCCATCTGGATTGTTGTCAGTTGAGGTCTTGGGACCTCCGAAAGTAGACAAGGTTATGATGGTCTGTGTGTACGATGGTTTCGTGTGGGCTTCCTGCTAGATATTGCCTCCACGTAGTGAGGGCTTCTACAACAGCAAAGAGCTCTTTGTCGTAGATGTCCCAGTTCCTCTGCATGGCATCTAATGTTTTCAACAGGAATGCTACTGGGTGTAACTTCCCTTGCTCATCTCTCTGTTGTAGGGCCGCGCCAATGGCATAACTGGAGGCGTCGGTGTCCACTATGAAAGGTTGGTCGAATTGTGGGTGTCGGAGTACTGGTGCGGTGGTTACTGCCTGGATTAGGGTATCAAAGGCTGTCTGTTGGGCTTCCGTCCATTCGAATTGTCCTCCTCGAGCACAATGGGCTACAAGTTCGTTGAGTGGTCCTGCGAGAGTGCTGAACCCCTTGATGTACATCTGGTAGAAATTTAGGAATCCTATGAATGCACGTAACTCTTTAAGGGTATGGGGACGTCTCCACGCTCTGATCCCGGCGACTTTGACCAGGTCCATCGCGATTGCATCTCGGGTGATGACCACTCCCAGGTACTCTACTTCCCGTACTTCGAAGGTGCACTTCTGCGGTTTAAGGAATAGATCATTGTCCGCCAGTACTTGGAGAACGTTGTTGACTACTCGTTGGTGGAGGGTGATGTCGTCAGGGGTGTGTACAAGGATGTCATCCATATATACAGTGACGTATCCTTCGTCGACCAGTTCGCAGAATATATGATTCATCATAGCCTGGAAGGTGGCCGGGGCGTTTGTCAGTCCGAAGAACATGACTAATGGTTCAAATAACCCTCAGTTGGTTTTGAATGCTGCCTTCCATTGGTCGCCTTCTCGGATACGTATGTTGTTGTATCCCCACCTTATGTCTAACTTCATGAATAGGGCCGACCGTCCCCCGTTGACTTGTGTGAGTCGATCCATGAGTTCTCGGATGAGTGGTAATGGCGCGGTGTCTCTCACAGTCCACTGATTAAGTTTTCGGTAGTCTTGAATGGGGCGTGGGGTGCCGTCTTTCTTCAGGATGAAAAAGAACGGCAAGGTGTATTTGGATTGGGATCTTCTGATCCTCCCTAGTCATGTGTTGGTGGCAACAAATTCTTCTTGGGCTTTGTCCTCCGTCAGAGTCAACGGATAGATCTTACAATCCATAGTTTCTGGTGCCCCTTCTTTCAGTTCGATCGCATGGTCCCAGACTTGTGAATCTGGGAATTGCTCTGATTCTATGTCACTGAAAAGGCGAGCATGGTGGTGGTAGGCTTTCGGGACTATCTGGTCCCAAGTTTGCTTTTTGTCTGCATGGGCCTCTTGGGCAAGTTGTTGTGCTGTGGTGTTCTTGGCGAATCTGAGGACCACTTCCTCGTCTTTGCCAAGGAATGGTCGGTTTTGTACTGTGATTCCCTTCATTCCAGCGACATTTACTTTGGTGATTGGAGTTGTCGATGCTACTCCTATAGTTCGGAGGGTCACGCTTGTTGGCAGGGTGGCTTCCTTCCAATTTGGTAGTGGATTTGCTGCTACGAACCACAGGTAGCCTAGGACAACGTGGTCACCATCCATGTTGGCAATGTAGAATTGGAGGACGTGTGGTTCATCCCCTGTCAGCACTTCCAAGTCGGTGTAATGCGTGATGTTCCCCCCAGAGTTCGCAGAGCCATCTGCATTTCGGAGGAGTTTTGGGATACGGAGTAGTTTGGTGCCAAGTTTGTGTTTTTTGACGAACTCATCACTCACAAAGCATTCGGTGGCACCACAGTCTAGGAATGCGAGTAGGTCAGCCTTAGTCAACGCGGTGTGGAAAGTAATAGCGATTCACATAGAATTGATATGGGGTAAGAATACATCGCATTGAAACATAGCTCGAGCAAAGGCCGTCTTGCTCAAGCTTGACCAAAACCCTCTCCTTCGCCGCACATCTCTCCCCATTGTTTCGCCATCTCCTGATGTTCTTCTGCTGTCAGTCCCTTCATATATTTGAGTACGGTGGAGGGAGAGAGGGGCGTCATTTGCTCGCTTTCTCCAGCTCTGTCTGTCATTTGCATTTGCGCCCTCCTAGAGGTCGTGGTGGGGGTCGACTGGTAGTTTGTCTTCTTCTTTTCTGGGCAGTCTCTCGACAAGTGCCCCTGCGCTTGGCAGAAATAGCACCGGCCTTCCCGTCGGCAGTGCTCTTTGTCCGCCTCTGTGGTGGCCTTTCGGGCACTATCGACCTGCATTGCGTTAGGGTCTGGTTGTTGGCTCTCTCGTCTGGTGTTGAACTGTCCTCTGGCATTTCGGTTCTGGTAGGGGGTTGGGAATGGTCTATTGGCTTTCTTTTGAGCCCAAAAGGCTTGTCGATGTGGTTCGAGGGCTGTGAGGATCGCCGTCCGCTTGCGCGAGGCCACCTTCCAGTCGATCCAGTTAACGGGTTGATCATGGTTCATGCAATTCTCGAGGACTTTAACGTTCAACCCTCTTTTGAACTTCTCGAGTACAGCCAGGTCGTCCTCATGGTACTCAGCTTTCTGGGCCCACTCGGCAAAGTGAGTAATGTAGGGGTCGATTTCCATCCCTTGCATTTTGAGTTTGTCCAGCTCAGCGGCTGCACGATATTTCTGGTTGGTGTCCGTCCAGTCTTGGACGAATGTCTGTTCGAACTGATCCCATACATTGGCAAGTGGAGGCATGGGTACTGGGTTACCCATGATCCAATCCTCTTGGGATCGTTTCCACTCGTTGACTGCTGCTCCTTGGATGTACGTGAGGGCGTGGGTGACTTTACAGTATGGGTCTGCTATGACTGGCGCTGCTGCATTGAGGTACTGGTATAATTTGAGGGCGTGCATGAACTTGTCGGCCTTCAGTCTGTCGCCAGCGAAGATCGGTGGTTCTTTGCCCTCAAGTCTGCCATTGCCGGCAGCGGGAGGCTGACCTGCTGCCGCTGGTGGTTGACCACCCGGCGCTGGCGCTCCTCCACCGCTGCCTCCTCCTGCTGGTGGGGGGCCGCTGCCACCGCCACCGCCACCGCCACCGCCACCGCCACCGCCAGGCAGGGGGCCAGTCTTAGCGAATGTGGACTGGACAGTCGATTGAGTGGGGGTGATAAGGGTTGTGGACATTCTAATGATAGGGGGTGCGAGATCGTCGTCGTCTGTGTCGTGGGTAGAAGGTGGTTGGGTCGTTTTGGTGTCTGGTTCTCGAAGGTGTATAGTTTCTTGAGCAGCTTCTTCGAGTTCTGCGATGATCGGTTGTAGAACTTGTTGAGTTAGTCGTTGGCCAATGAAGGGGTCGAGATGTGGGTTTAATCCCGCTTCACTAGGTGGGAAGCCGATTGCTCTGCCTCCTTCGTATTCGTGGGTCTGAGCGTTCCAATCCTTCTCGAACGTGTAGAAGGTGTCGTTGGTGTATACCAAGGGGTAGACTTCTCCGTCGTAGAGGGTGTAATACCCATTCCAACGAGCGAAGATATTTCCTTTAAGGTTAGTGCCCTTCTTGACGAAGATGGCGATTCGTTTGTTCATAAAGTGAGTGGTCGGGATTCTATTCTTTGGGATGGACCCTTGAGGGTTCACAAGGGCGTCGAATGGGGGTAGTTGATGGGGTAGGAGTTCAACGAAGTTCGGGTCTAGTCGCTGTCCGCTGATCGGATCTTGTGCGCTACTACTGGCTTCCAGTGACACGGTTACGAGGGACTGTGGCTCAAAGCGAGCTCGCATTCTTGTCACGTGATTGAGTAGGCACTACGTGTGACCTAAGTCGTCTGGTATTGCACATGATCCTGGGAAGGATGATCACGTGGTATCTTGTTGGAACGAAGTGAGGCCGAGGTGCCCGAGGCCGAGATGCCCGAGTACTTGGTTCCGGTAGGTCCTTCGCAAAGGAGCCTTTCTGTGACGTTACACGTGTTATAGCACACGCGTCAAGCTTCGATGTGGCTGACTAAGCCGGAGCGGTGATAGAGATGAAAGGATTAGGAAGGTGCTTAGTCACAATAGTTCTGCAGTGGATTCAACTCGTATTTGAGACAAAGTTGAGACTGGGGATTCCAGCTCAACTTCCTACTGCTTTTATACTACCCTACCTAGTCATAACGAGTCGTAGGTAGGAGTCAATCAAGAGTCAGTAGTGCTCACCAAGAGTCACTACTATGAGTCGCGTACAGTTGCGACGACTCAGAGGGAGTCGCCATGAGTCGCTATACAGTATCAGTTGCGTCGCGTCGCGTCTCAGTCACGGGGAGTCATCGTGTCACATGGCATATGGTCACATGACAACTGGTAGTCCGAGTCGCGTCACATGATATCTCATCATGTGACAGTACAGGTCACGGGTCAGAGCCCAAATGGCGCGTCAAGTAAGGGAAAGGGGAAGAAACCGTAACATCCAGTTTGTCTCGAATGTATCCTTGTATTGATTTGTTGTATGACAAAGGATAGAGCTAGTCTTCTCTTGTGCAGCAGGTAGTACTGGTGGGCAAGGAATTCGTGTTCAATGTTAACTGCTTGGACACACGTGCGATGGCACGTTTCTTGGTGTACCCTTAGTCTGGCGTTCAGGTAGACTTCTACGTGGTCAAGGTGGTCTTGCTCCTCAAGCTTATTGAGGAGTTCTTCGTGGTCGGGGGTGAGCGTCGCCAGTTCGATGTCATGGAAGCTAGTTCTTATGTTACGCGTAGCCTCGCATATCATTTAGTCTCGCACAGACGGGTAAGGTCTTCGGACTAAGGTAAGTTCGATGTCAAGCAATACGCCTGAGGATCAGGGGGTTCACAAGTGAGAGGAGGGAATCGTTGGCTAGTATTGGTACAAAAGAACTAGCTTAGGGTCTCGTACTACGCTGCCTCTGTCATATATAAGTGTTCGTACACGTGAGACTCTCCTGCCTGCTATAGTACATGTCACAAGTTGCCAACCCTCAGCCTATCGTACAGTAGAGTTGAGAATGGTAGTAAGTAGTGAAAAGAATCGGTAACAGTGCCAGTGCCGGTGGTTGTTGCTATCGTTGGTCATCACCCTGTTGTCTTCATCGTCAGTGTCATGGGCCCATCATTGTTGTTGGTCCTGCCCCTGTTAGCATTGGAGCCACTGTCATTGCCATTCCTGTAGAATAAATGATCTGGTTACAACAAAAATTGATTGAAAAAATAAAATAAAAAACCAAAAACCTACCTGCAAGCTCAGGAGGCCTTGCTTTCCGAGCTTGTGTTGGCACATCGTAGGGGTCGTGTTAAGGCGCACTGGGGCCTTAAGGCTGGGTGAGCCTTTTTCGTGTTCAAGCCGACTTCGTCCTGGATTTGTCTAAGTCGAGTTTGATAACCTGAGATAAGATAACCCAAGCTAGTCCTAAGTAAAGGACTATGGCAAAGACAAGTATCGCGCTTTTGAGGGAGATAAGATCAATCTTGAAGGAGATAAGATCGCAGACTTCCTAGGGTACTGAGTGACGACTCAGTACAGAGCTTGAAGAAGATAAGACAAGATTGATCTTAGATCACTCCAAGAGCGCAAAGAATCAAGCATCAATTTCTGAGCTGCGTGTACAGTGCTTAGATCGTACTAAGCCGAAAACTGAGGAATAAGTCCCCAGTTTGGCTTCTCTTTTATACTACACAAGGGCCCCACATGGAGCCCATGATTCCGAGTCATGAGTCATCGCTGTATCGTACCATGGCTGAGCAGTCCCAAGGAGAAAGGTAATGTAAAAAAGGGGGGAGGTCGTATAGTAAGACCGGCTAAGTAATAGCCGGTCATGACAGAGTGACGTCGCATCACACCACTGCCCGTTCTGTCCAGGACTCCGGGCTGGAGGTGGTGCGTCCACAACTCACCCTGTATTGGAAAATAAGTCCCCTGACGAAAAATGCTACCTGCCACTTTTTGTCCCGCACCCAAGCCCAGGCGCGTGACAGGTCGTGATTGGAGTTGTGGGCATGTCCTTGAAGGGCTGTCACTTTGTAGGGGCCATGAGCCTGTCGTTATCGTCGTCGGTCGTGCCCTTGTTATTGGTGCTGCTGTCATCGCCGTTCCCCATAGATAAAATGATGTAAGTACGATAAAGATTGGGCAAAAAAAAGAGAAAAAAAAAAGACATACCTGCAAGCTGGGCAAGGTGGTGCCACTGCTCTGCTGCTGCTCCCGCTGCTCTCATATGAGGTGCTGGTGGTGGTGGTGGTGATGTGGCTGGTACGAGGTGGTGGTGGTGATGCAGTTCGGTGCACGGGCCTAACACCTGCACACTCAATGTAGGCGAAAGCAGTTTATCTAGGACCTAAAGGTGATGGGAAGAAGCAGGGGCCCTGAATGGATAAGCATCAGAAAGAGGCACACGCAACTCACCATCCCCTGCAGAGATCACTGCCTCAGACCTGCTGCTGCCACCATTGCCGCACATGCCACCACTGCTGCTGTTGCTGTGGCTGCTGCCACAGCAGCGTGTACACCTGCCCACCCTGATTCAAGTGCATCCATCCTATTCTCACCCTCTCTTCTGTCTGTGGAACTGCCACTGGAACCTCACCACCAGTACGGCAGTACCTGTAAAAGCATAATTAACATGTTAATAATAGAACTTGGTCTTACCTTGTGAAAGTGAGGGAGTAAAAATGCGCAGCTTGATAGCCACGTGTCATGGTGTGACACAATGATCTGAGCGGAGAAAACGATGGTCGTCTGCTGGGAGGCTTCATGGAGCACCGTGCACGCTCAGTGCACTGTCACTGTGTAGTACCACCTAGCGATAAAACCTGTGTGAAAATCATTAGCAAACCAGCCAAAGAGAAAAGGTCGCTGCAGCTGCAACGTGTGCTGCCACTGTAGCTGGTGCAGGGTAAGAGTTGGTTGTGAACGGCATGCTCCTGTGACGGGCTGTTGTCGACTCAGGTTTGATTTCCAAGGTGGCTGCAAAGGTCAGACTCAAAAGAGGATTTAGTCCACCTATTGAGACCCATATAATGGCCGTGAACGGCCGTCAAAGTATGGCAAAGTACGGGTGACTACCAGCCGGATACCAGATACGGTAGTCACAACACCATCTGCCTGCTGGGCCAGTAACGGCACCTGTTATATGGGTGCCATAATACGGCTGATACGGTGTACGGCTGACACCCCTATGGAGCTGGAGCAGCAGCAGCGAGTCATGAAGAAAAAGGCGAGCCCAAACATGATTGGCACATGTGTGCTCATCGCCCTGCTTTCTAAATGCCCTAATGAACGTGGACCACTCTTTTTCCAGTGTCAAGAAGCGTGAGGCAAGCCTCAAAAGGATGCTTGGCGCCGTGCTGAAGGACAAGGAAAAGGCTGAGCAAATGATTGAGGAGCTGGACTGGTACAAGCACGACATATTGAAAACGACATGGGACTCTGATAAGAAGGCTGGAAAGGTGCGCATCCCCCAAAGAAAGATAAGTCAGTGTATTTGGCTAATGTCACGATTGAAAGGTCCCCATGCCACCACAATTGTTGGAAGCAACTGAAAGGATGATTCAACCAGGCAGCATTGCTTGCGAGGTGTTTGGAGCCTGAGATGAGTTTGTGGATCACTTTGGTTGTATGGGGGATGTTACGCCTGAGCACTGGGCGTATCGTGTCGGTCTATCGCTGAGTCAAGTCTCAACTCAGACACTGTGAGTCTCAGACTTGAGACTGAGTGCAGTGGCGGTCCCCTTAGGCATGTAGCCCAATGACAGGGGTTCACAGGGGAAGATCAAAGTCAGGCAATCGGCCTGAGGATCCAAGGGTGTACAAGATGAGAGGAAAGCCAATTAGCCACTGCGGGCCAGAGCAGAGCTCAGTATTGGTACAAAGAGAACAAGCCTAGGGGATACGAGCTACTCTAGGCAGTCTTATACAGTTAATGAATCACAAGAATGGGATACTGGATCGAGTCACGTGAGTCTGTAGTATACTGGAGCCTAGGGTTCGAGACAAGCTGGGGATAAAGATGAAACGGTGGTATAGGGTGGTAAAAAGCATAACAGGGGAACACAAGATCAAACTTTGGAATGATTCAGTTACTACTTGGGAAGGTGAATATTGGAAATCATGATATTATCTACATGGTGACTGATCCATGACCAGTGGAGCACCACCTGGAGCTAGTGTAGGACACCTCCCTTGTGAATCTACAAGTGTATGCTGTATGTATTCTCCCCAATTATTGATGACTTGAGATTCTTCTGGCTTCACAAGTTCAACATTCCAGGGCATGTGTGACTTGTAAAATGGTAAATGTGCGAGGAGAAGCACTGATGTGAACTTGTAGTACAGGCAGTAACTTATTCCAATATGACTGTGTAGATAATTTTAGGACTCATTTTCCAAAAATTTTCCCTGTTTGTAAATGGATGCAGATTTATTTTTGGCTTTGTCAAAAAATATCTATGGTTTTTCAATAATTTGTCTAATTAGGATGGGAGGTTTTTCCAGATGCCACCATTTTGAAATATTTTGGGTTTTGCTCTGGCTCATCCTCGCATTTGTCAATTGTTGCATGAGCTTGCCCCTCTATGAGGTCTTGTTTGTCCCTGGCCAGTCTCCAACTGGCAATCTCCATGGCCATCACAGCCTACATCCATCCATCAAATCCATTGATTGAGTATTGGCCGACTAGCTCAGTTGGTTAGAGTGTCATGCTAATAATGCAAAGGTCTTGGGTTTGATCCCCACATTGGCCATTCATTTTTTTGTTCTTCTTTGCTATCCACCACTGTCTGGATCTCTTTGACACAAACCATCATCACAATTATGATATATCTTAACTAGGGCACTTAGAGCCATTTGACAGACACAGCTCTATCTTGTGGTCCATGCCAAGCAACACATTACACTTGTCCCGAGTATGCTTGAAAACAGAGGAAGAGTGGCCAATGGGTGATTTTAGCCAAGCCGTGTCGTTTCGGCCGAATTGGAGACACTGCATATGATCAAGGAGATGTTTCAGGCAACTTCGTGGAACGCATCACGGTGTAGATACCACACCGTGTGACTGAAAGCATAAAGGTAGCTAGGCGCAAAAGACATTTAGGCCGTCTGAATCGACACCACTGATGGACAACAAAGTGCATGATACTATGATAGTGAGATACGACCAGCTTCAAGAATCCGGAACGAATGCCGAGTGTGAATAAAGGCACGGAAGGGGCACATAATAATGCCAAGAAAGGTAAAGAAGGCTCTCCAAGTCTGCTAAACCTCCGCTTGTCCCGTCCCCGTCGTCGTAGATGTACATAATTTTCCTCCTTCTGTCAAACTTTTAATCTCTCTCTCTCTTTTTTTTCATTGTTTCTCTCTTTCTCTAATCTCCTTTATCCCATCCCATCTGCGAATCTCCCACTGTTCCACGACTTCCCTCTTTCTCTTCATCCACCATGTCCCATGTCTCCCCATCACCACCCATTCCGGGGACGTTATCAGCCACCACCACATCGAACACCCGGTAACCCCGAATACTCACTCTGTCCGAGACCCGCTCTCTAACCCCTCCTAGGCCACTCGACGAAGTCCTTTCTTCCACGTCGCGACGCGCAGCAACATTCGAGCTGCAGATCAAGGCCATCGAGGTGCCTACCAACGCCTCATCCTTGATGCCACTGGTCACAGCCGTCTAATCCCCCTTACCTCTACGTTAAAGGAGAAGCTCGCAGAGGACCTAAGCAACTGCCGTGCGATTGAGAGTTCGCTCAAAGAGGCCTTCAACAGTATCAAGGTGCGTGATGCCACCACTCGTTGTCGATGCGAGTGACTAAAGGTCCCCTACCAGCGCAACTACCGCCGCGCAGACAAGGACGCGCTCCGCACGCACGTGCCACCCATCGCTCCCGAGCTCAACCAAGCACTCAGCGTACTTCACGAGCTCGAGGAGCGACTCCCGGCGATCCGCACACAAGCTGCGCACGTGCGCACCCTCTACGACTCGAGCCGCGGGAAGGTGCTGCCTTACTCCTTTCCCACTTCCCCTTTTATTATATTATCTGTCCGCCAGAGACGCGGACCTGTCTGACCTTTTCCTTCGCAGGCACAAGTGCTGGTGAAGGAACTCCGCTGGCTGAATCGCGACTTTACGAGCCGCTGGCGTACGGTCATCTTCTCGCGCTCAAGTCCTGTGTCGTGGCGCTGGCGTGCGACACTCCGCGCGCTGTTTGCGCTCGCATTCGTCTTGCTCGCGTGGTGCATGTGGATCGCGCTACGGGGGGCGTACCGAGCTCATCGGCAGCGGCTGGTGTGGGGCGAAAGGCTCATTTCGTAGAAGTCACGGCGTGACTGGGCAGCCCACGATCTTTGTGTACATCCTTTCGAAAGGGTTTTGAGCGTATACCCCCATCTTGGTTCTTTGGCATATTTTTTAGGGGACGAGAAGTGTAGCATAAGACTTAGCCAAGCGTAGTTCATATGGACATAAACAATGGAATCTAGATGCATGCATGAGGTATTCTTCTCTTATGAGGGCAGCCGCCGACATTTGTCCGTTGATATGAGCACAGCCCGCGTGCCGAGCGGCGAAGCCAGCCACACGCCCAGATCTAATGAATCTCACCCACGAGGCACCTCGAGATGTGCTGACTGCCGAGCCAATGATGATCACCGTCACCCACCGTTTTGTGAAAGTACTGCCATTACTAGTACAGTACTAGCTTAGTAGGGACGTGTGACGTCATCGAATGCGAGACTCATGCCCGAGGCAGCCAAATTAAACACACAACCCGCTCCACTCAGGACCCACTCCACCCCCGTCCGTCTCAGTCATCCACCGATTTATTTATGGCTCTCACAGTCCGTATGGAGCCGCCCCTATTAATCAATGGTGTGATGGTGGTGGTGATCTGCCGAACGCAGGTACGACATCCGTGGGAGCCCGTACACAGCAAGTGACCGCTGCGGTACTCAGTCTCTCAGGCTCGTGATTCCCACTGCGGCGACGTCATCTATCCATTATCCGGAGCCTCGACGTCTCAACGTTCGCAAACCTGCCCACCAGGGGTGAGATGTAGCAAATCGAGACACGAATAGGATGAAAGCGCCACGTTTCACGATATGTATGTGTGTATCGCTTTTTGGGCCGGTGAAACTTGAAAGCCTCCGTGTCGCCCCTACAAACGGGTGCGTGGGACATGGCAGCTTTTGGATCATGGTCACGAGAAGGTCCCTCTCTGTCTTCAGCTGTCCAAACCCAGGGTTCATACTTCTTCCCCTTCCAATTTGGCAGTGTGCAGCAATTGCTCACTGCAGCCCCAAGTCTGATCCGCAGTGTCGACCACGCGAGGTTGGCACTGCTACGCCGGGCCATTGGTGTTGGCGTCTTCAACTTCACCCACTTAAAGCTTCAAGCGCTGAGGAGTGTCCGGAACTTCATATGGACAGAGGGAAGTTTAGGGAACTGACCGGATGTGCTCAATAGGGGCAATAGGAAAATGGGAATGAGAATCGGAGCACGGGAGCTGTGCGTATGCCCAACTCGCCACTGTAATCACGAAACGATTATAGTAAACATTTGCACTGGAAAAGTTGGGAGAACTTCCTCGGCCAACGGACAACAGTCAAAACCTTTTCGATGCTTGTGCCATCACTTTAAACGTCTTGACCTAAAAGGCCCAAAAATAGATTCTTCCTCGCGTACAGTATCACTGGCAACGGGAAGTATTATCCCCAACGGAAACACCACGCCTGGGAAACCCAGAAATCAAGGGAAACATGCCGCCCTGCGAGTGACCTTCGCGCAATAGGATGGTCCTGGCAAGAGAGGGTCCTATCTGAAAACGCCAAGGATCAAGGTGAGTTACTCTACAGGTCCCTGGGGTTGGGCTAACCAGCGACTGATTCTTTGCCGTCATTCAGTGGTGCAGTGGTGGGTGAAGGTACCTCAGATGGGAACGATGATGGTGTGTAGACGTGTGTTGAAAATGACTTGGCCGGCGCAAAGTCATCGTCAGAAAACATGTCGGGTTTGAGGGAGGAAATACCGGCGCAGCGAAATGCGTTCCTCAACATTTCCGGGGTCATGAAGGCTCCAAGTGATGATTTGTCCATTGGCGCCGCGGCTGAGTTTGGGCATAGACGATGACATCGAGTGGCTGGGGCTTGTGAGAGCACTCTGCTGGAAACGTGATGATGACGTTGTTCTTGTGTCCTATCGACTCGACATAACCCGTCTCACGCGAATCGTGCCCATCCTTTAGTTACTTTTTTATGATGTGCATGTGGTATGAACACCTTCTCGAACTAGTCGTGCGTGGTCCCATTGTTGGAGGTGTCGAAACCCCACCGATCGGCTCCCTAAGGTCCAACAAAACGGGTTTTGCACCATGTGATAAGATGAATGACTGGGGCATAGAAGTGCCGCCAGCGGAGATGCACTCTATGACCGTGACAGGCTCGAGGTTGCCACTTCGAATGCGATAGAATTTTGGCTTCTTGAACGTGTGTGGATGATAATACTTGGACTCGGAGTGTTTTGCGGCCACCGCCCAACTGGATTACTTTCTCATCCATGTCCCACACACTGTGGAACATGGATGAGAAGGGAATTCAGCTGGGCAGTGCCCATCCACAAAAAGTACGACAGATCTTGAGTTACCTTCTTGTGATGCGCATGTGGTATGAGCACCTTCCCAAATCACTCGTGCCAGTGCGTGATCCCACTGTTGGTCCAACCATTTGGAGTTGTCAGAACTTCACCGATCGGCTCCTTGAGGTTTAACAAAACGGGTGTTGCACCATGTGATAAGATGAATGACGGGGGGATAGAGGTGCCGCCAGCGGAGATCAACTCTATGATCGTGACAAGCCTGAGCTCGAGGTTACCACTTCGAATGCGATAGACTTTCGACTTCTTGAGCGTGTGCGAACGATAAATTGATGATACTTCTTGGAGTGTTTACGGCCACCCCCCAGCTGGATTTCCTTCTTATCCATATTCCACACATTGGAATATGGACGAAAAAGGGAATTCAGCTGGGCGGTGGCAGGCCCAGGCGGGAGATTCGGGAATGGTTCCCTCAGTCTGCGGAGGAGGTTGAAATAATTGCCCGATTAAAATTCTGTCCACGATTCAGATCAAGGCCACTTCAAGTTGGCCTCGATATCATAGGCGATTGTCCGGAGGTCAGTTGGGTTGAATGGATGGGCGACCCGAGCACAGTGATCAGCCCAGTCGATGAGGGTGGCTTCCTCTGGTAGTTTGAGGACTCGGAGCTGGCGCTATGCTGCCCTGGGCTTCAAGTTCTTTCCGTGAATGATCTCCCAGAGTCCGACGTTTAACCTAACAGACTATCAGCTTGGTTCAGGTTGACAGAGAAAAATGGTTGACTTGGTGCTCTTTGGCAGCCTATGACACATTGCTGTACTTTCCACTGAGAAAGCCAGCCTAAGGATCTGTACAATCTGGGGCCCGGGAGCGTGAATGCAGGTGCATATGATCTGATAGACTCGGATGTGATTGTGTGTTTCCCTTTGGATCAATCTTCCATCTCCGCTTGAATATCAACGTCAAGATGGGATTTCTCCAGAGGAGACATCGGATTTGGCAGGTGAGTGGTAAAGCTTATTAAGCTGGTGATTGAGGGGCGGTCGACAACACAGCCTAGTATTATAGACGACAGATGGACTCAGGACGGATACACCACACATTTGTAAATCGTGCTGTGTAGGGTCTAGGGTGCTGCGCACGCTGATAGATTCAACAAAAGAGAAAAGAGTCAAAACCATGCCGACCACGACCGCAAGGACAACCCTGAACTTGAACCGTCTCCACCGTGAGTCCGTCTAGTCCAGAGGCTTTAAGACGAGGCCCATCCAGGCTCCAATTTTCCCTTCCGCCATAGGCATCATCATAATGCTTGGCTTTCGACATATCTGCACCTCCTTTCCACTCCCTGAAGGAAGCGAGAGCTCGAAATGTTTGAGCACGGTCGCAATGATGACCAGCATTTCCAGGACGCTTTTCGAAATCATTCCTATGAATGAGCACACTATGCAAGGGAGGATATCGGAGTAATTGCTTACGCGAATCGCCAACCCATGCAGCCTTGCAAGCCACCAGCTGTAGTGCGCGACGCACGAGAAGCGCAAAATCAGCATTGACTTTATTTTTTGTGTTCTTCCCTTAGTCGCACTTACAAAAGTTCAAACTGTGAACGCAATACAAGTAAGCACAAATACGGGAGCAGTCGTGGATAAAGTATGCTCACAGGTTGCCGTAAATTCCGACGGAGGTCTGTTTAGAATTCTCTGCGTTCAAAAAGCGGTCGGGGTTCCATTCCTCTGCGTCCTCGCCCCACACCTCCGGCAGCCTTGATCCCCTTGCGTCAGCGACCGAACGTAACAACAGCACGGCGAGGAGTAAAGTAACCTACCGTTGATATACGTGGATGGCGAGGTCGATGGCCGTTCCTTTCTTCACTGGAATGGACGAGACCTGCTCACCCGATGTGGTGGTGATTGGGAAGGCCAAGGGAATCACGTCGTCCCGACTCGCTACTCTTCCGAGCATCCAGACGATCGGGTTCAGACGCATCGACTCCTGAACCGACAAATGGCTTGAGACCATTGGAAAGATAAAATAGCCCAAAAGAAAGAAAGACCTTGAGAGCGGCTTCCGTGTATGGCATGCTATCCAGGTCTGCGACGGATAGCTCTGCCTTATTGGTCCGCCCATACACCGCAGCGATCTCCTCTCGGACGCGTTTCTGGGACTCAGGGTGCCGCGCCATCTCCCAAAAAAACCACGTCAGGGTGTTAGCCGTTGTGTCATGACCGGCGAGTAGGAGAGCCCTATGCAATGAAGGGGAGTGTCAGCCACAGCAGAGATGACTGGCGACTCGGTCGAGCCTTACGAGAGCTGGTCAACAATCTCATCGTGTGTCAGTCTATTTTTTGGGTCTGCGGAAGCGTTCGTGCGCAGCAGCACGCTCATCATGTCGGTTCCGTCACCCTTAGCTGCGCTCTTTTCTATTATATCCGCTGAAATCTCGCGGACATTATCCAGATACGTGCGGAATCGACGGTACTCGCGCG
>QLOZ01005855.1:0-10274 GCA_003314065.1 Lactarius sp. MG50 | reverse complement strand
ACATTGCCAGCACATTCACACAGCCATTGCATCACCACAATGATCACATGCCACTGTGGTGCCACCAGTCACCCTTACATCATTAGGACTTCTTACATTAGGCAATATGGTCCCTTAAGCACATAGGGTGAATTGAGTGTGGCCTTCCCAAATGTGTGGTCTTATCTTAACACATTAACAGCATGGCCATGCATACCCCTAAGCAATACCCTGGGGGTATTTTATACCCCTCTAACCCCCCTTCAACCCCTACCCCTACCCTGCAAAAACCCTTACCCTTTGTGAGGGTGAGGGTTTTAGGGGGGTAGGGGTAAGGGTAGCAAGTTTATACCCCAGGGTTACCCCTGTCAATCTCTATCTGTGGGGGCACCTGTCGCCATCGTCATTGTCATCGGGGCAACTGGCAGCGACATGGTGGCTACGCCCTGGTGAGTGGTGATGTGGATGTGGTGGCAACATCGCAGCAACATGGGGGTGACATGGGGGTGACTGCTGGCGGTGATGTGGTGGCATGCCGGCAACGCACACACAGGCAACATGGTGGCTACACACAGGCAATGCAGTGGTGACATGGTGGCAATGCGATGGCTATGTGGACATGGTGGAGATGTGGGGGCAACCAGCTGCGATGTGGGGGTGCACAGGCGATGCGCAGGCGATGTGGTGGCAACGTTCAACATGGTGGTTATGCCCAGCGACATGGGGGTGGCATGGGGGCAACCAGTGGCAACGGGGGGCGCGGTGGCTACGTGGACATGGTAGTGACATGGTGGTGACATGGGGGTGACCAGTGGTGACGTGATGGCATGCTGGTGATGCGGTGGCAATGTGAGGGGATGTGGTGGTGATGTGGGGGCAACCGACGGCGATGTGGGGGCTACACACTGGCGACGTACATGCAGGCCAGTGGTTAGTGTTTTAAGGTCCGGTCCTATGGACCAAAAAAAGACCGGGACCCAACCGGACCGGACCGCAGTAGGACCAGACCACCGGTCCCGATTGCATCAGTTTTTGTCCGGTCCTGGTTGCGGTCCTTAATTCCCATGCCATATATCGCAACCACAGAAAAACCGGTTGCAACCAGTTGTAAATTGCAACCAGCCCTTTGCTCCTCAGACCTCTGTACATATTACAGTAATGCACTTCTAAATATATATTTTATTCTTTTTTGATCTCCATGTCTTTGTGTTTCGAAGTCACGGTTGCGACTCATGACTTTCATGCGGAGTTTCAAACTCTGATAAACGGTGTCCCTTCCTCTCCTCCGCATCGGACATCAAGCTGCAGGCTGCAGCGGCTCATCAACTGATGGGCCCTCTACTGAGAGAAACAACAGGTGTGTCATCATTAACATAAAATACAAACTAACAACATCGTTTTCTCCCCCTTTAGGACAGCACCACCACCAGCGGCGGCACCAGCAGGCAACGCCAGCAGCGGCACCAACAGGCGATGCCAGCAGCGGCGCCAGCAGGTGACGCCAGCAGCGGCACCAGCAGGTGACGCCAGCAGTGGCACTAGCAGGCGACGCCAGCAGCGGCACCAGCAGGCGACACCAACGGCGGCACCACCGGCGACACCAGGGGCAGCACCACCGGCGGAACCAGCAAGCGACACCACCAGCGGACGACACCACCGGCGGACCACCATTGGGCGACACCACTGGCAGCACCACCGGCGGCATGAGCGGGCGACACCGGCGACGGCAGCGGGCGCAGCAGCACCGGTAGCACCAGCAGGTGACAGCAATGGCGTCACCGGCGGCAGCTCAGTCCCCAGCACTGGCAGCACGGCGGACACAACACCAGCGACGACATCACCCGCGGCAGCGCAGCACGGCGATGGCAACACCAGCAACACCGGCACCAGCGACACGGTGGCGGCGACACGGCGGCAGCGGCAGCAGCTTCAACACCACCAGCCGTGGCAAGACCAGCACCACCGACGCGGCACCGTCAGCGCCAATGCCAGCTACGCGGCTGCGGCGGCATCTCCTTACTTACAGTATATTAGATTGTATCTACAGTACATACATTTAGACTTGAATACAGTGCTTTAATAATAATAATAAAAACTGGTTGCAACTGTGAAAAAACTGGTTGAGACTGGTTGTCAACCGGTCTCTGGAAAGACTGGTTCCAACCGGTCGTTTTTCTGAAACCGGACCGAAGTAGACCGGTTGCTTGCGGTCTCAGTCCGGTTTTTGTGAATTTTCTTTTGGCTGCAACCAGTCCTGGTCTGGTTGCCTGGCTCCGGAGGTCAAAGACCAGACTGGACCGGACCTTAAAACACTACCAGTGGTGACGTGGTGGTGATGCAGACGTAGTGTTTGAAAGTTCAGTCCTATGAACTGGAAAAAAAACTGGAACCGGACCAGACCGTAACCAGTAGTAACCAGACTGCCGGTTACAGTTTTCCCAGTTTGGGGTACCTTCCAGTTTGCAGTTTGCTTACATTCTATGCTTGGTGAAAACCATCCAAAAACTGGTTATAACCAGTTTGAACTGGCCTTTTGCTATCTACTGAGGCCTCAAGTTTAATTAGCTTTATATTCATGTTTTATTAGTATTAAAATAGCTATGTTATGTTTTGTAATTGGGAGGAGTCCAAATGTTGTACACACACAGACTATTTGGCAATGTTTGCCACCATACATGCACACATGCGGGCACTTGTCACTCCCTCACCTTCGCATCTCAACAATGCCCACTCGACGGCACACTCAATTGAGCATGCCATCCTTGATATGTTTTTTTCTTTTTTTCTTTTTATTCGTAATAACTGACAATGGACCTTTGCAGGTACACAGGTGCAGATCCCTTGCCGCCACATCATCTCCTTTACAACGACACCCCGCTGCCACCTCACCACCACCATCCCCCTCGCTTACAAATGCGGGCTGGGGTTTTTCACAACCATATGATGGCATCAGAGCTGCAGCAGCAGCATCGACAGCAGCAATGCAGTAGCATCAGTGGCATCAACATGGCGGCATCGACGGGACTGCAGCAACACGGGCTGCATCGACAGCAGCCAGTGACAGTGGCCAGCAACACGGACGGCAGCTAGCGATGTGGTGGCATCGATGGCAGCCAACGATGTGGTGGCAGCAACGGCCACAACATGGCTGCAGCGACAGCAGCAACATGGCAGCATCAACAGCAGCCGGCTGCATTGACGGTGGCGACAACAATGACATGGCTGCATCGATGGCAGCAAGGGCAGCAAGGGCAGGGATGTGGGCTACACCCACGATGGCAACGGCAGCAATGGGAGCTGCACTCACAGCAGCAAACGCGGCTACAGCGAGGGTGGTGGCAGTGTCAGCAACGGCAGCGGCGGCAGGGGAAGTCTTTGCTTTCACTAATCCTGTAGCTAGAGTTGTTTGTACATACATTCTGAACATAATAATAGACATTTTTATTTTCATTAATGCCTAAAAGAGTGACATCAATACAGTGAAAACCAGTCTGAGACTGGTCTAAACTGGTTGATAACTGGTCCCAGTTTAAACTGGTTAAGACCAGTTTTGTGGCTCAGACTGAACTGATATGGACCAGTTACAGGCAGTTCAGTCTGGTTTTTTTGCATATAGTGGATGGCACTAGACCGGTTACAGTTCCGGTTTTCCCACAATTGTCAAAAAAAACCGGACCAGACTGGACTTTCAAACACTATGCAGACATGGTGATGACGTGGTGGCGATGCAGCGGCAGGGTGTTGTGTACCTGTGAGGAGTACTGTTAGTTAGGAATGAGATACAAACAAAAAGAAAAGAAAAAAAACAGCTCGTGCCTGTAAGCGAGAGGGAGCCATAGAAAGCAGAACAACCTGCATTTGCAAGCAGGGGGGTGGCAACAACATGGCAGCAAGATGTTGTGGCACCGCAGGTGGGAGCATAGATGAGGCAATGCAGAAGGGTAATGTCAGATACTCGGTATGTAGGTGGGCAGCCCACACTCTGGTTAGCTCATGAGGCCAAGTATCTGTGTAACCCTGCAAGCAATGACGTTGAGCATAGCAGACGAATGGAAATTATGGAACACACACCGACTCATTTTCAAGATGTTAAGCACAACCAGCAGCTTCTGTCCCTCTTATTCCACACATCATCCACGTGAGGGAGGATGCAGCAGCACAAAGGACATCCCAGACAAGCTCAAGGGTGTGTATGAAGAAAATACAGGGATGTATGTTCTAACTCGTGGGTACAGGGTTGTGGTCAGCAGGTGGTGGTCGGGGTGTCTGCAGAATGGTGGTACATGATATTTTGAGCCCATGCCATGCTAAGCCCTAGCTATTCTTAGTATACTATAATGTGGAATTCTATGCTAGGCCCCAGAAAAAACCTACTTTAGCATATGATGAAGATCAGTAGCATGATGCTAGTAGCATTACAACAATTGAAATGGGCATACCAAAGATATCGTTACCACACTTGCTGCACAGTCCATTGGCAAACCTGCTATGCAGATGACCCTGAAAATGTTCCACTATGCCATCTCCACTCCAACTATGTTTTCGCTAATAAAAGCTATTCATTTATGTTGGAATCTACCACAACAGTACAATCTATTTAAAAATGACGAAGACAAGTATCACGCCCACTCAAGAATAGTCCACTACCATTTCATCTGCCACCTGTTCAAATCCAGCTTCTTCGATGTCAGCAATCAGCAAGTCTTCAAACACCATCAGATTTATCTCTTCAGTCTGGTCTGAATTCCAGGCTGCAAGATCATTGATGGTGGGGCACCATGCAAACTTCATAATCTGTAGCTCTTCAAATTGTTTTGCACCCAAATGTGCATGGCGATCAGTAGCCACCTCTTTACTGGCAGAGAAGAGGTGTTCACAGGGAACAGATGAGGCCTGGCAAGGGAGAATGTCGAGGGCTATGCGTGCGAGGGTAGGATAAAGTTTGCAGTTATTCTAGATGTCAATAATGGGTAAGGCAAGCTGCGAGCAGGATAGAGCAATAGAGGATTACACACCTGCCACCATTCTACAATGTCAGTTTCCTTCATAACATCCGCAGGCATATCATTGAGGTAATGCCATAACTCTGCAGCCCACCCTTCTTCCTCTTGAGCGATAAGTGTTTGTTGATGTCAGTCATATTCAGACTGAAACAAAGTGGTGATCCTGGCATGCATGCTTGGTTGAGATGCCATTGATGTTGTTGTGGACACTTTCGGACATGTTTTCCAGTATTTCTCCATCTATGTAATGGGTTAGTGCTGTTCTCATGCGAGCAGATGAATGCATACTGCTCATTCAATTATTTGATGTGCCTCATCCTGCCAGTTCTTGGCATTTGGATTCCCAGCTACACGCTCTTCCTCTTGTTCTTCTTCACCACCCCATGCTAACTTAATGTAGGCAAGTTTGTAGTATGGATGTAAGACTAAATCAACAGATCATGATGAGAAATTGAATCAGGGGCATGAGGTATTGACTTACCGAGGGCAAGCACAAGGCTTGGTTTCTCATCAAACCAGGAGTAGTACTTGTTGAGCTTTGCCAGACCATCAATGATTGCATCTTGATAAACAGCATAGTGCTCATTATCACGCTTCATTTCCCAAGCTGTCTGGAGCTCCTCTATTGCAGGGAGTGTGCGCCATAAAGTTGGTTGTCACTCCAGTGAGAAGTATTGTTGAATGCAGTTTGAATCCTGAGAATATGAGATAAGAGAAATATGCAATAAAATGTAGGTGTACCTTGAGAATTGACTTCGCATTGAGAACTCTAGCCCAATCTGAATCAGAAAACTTGAATGCTGACCATCGAATCTTCTTGACAATGTGCCCATTCCAATGGATGACTGTAATAGGCCCATACAACTTGTCAGCAGCCAAGATGAATAGCTTGATGGACTGACATACAGATTTAGCAAAGAATTGCCCACAAGGTTAATACAAACTCACCTGTCGAAGCTTGTAGGCATGATCGAGCATGTTGAATGCCAATCCCCATCAAACATTGCTATGAAGTGGGATCTTGAGGGGGTTCATGAAGCTGCACTGAATTTGAAACTTCTCAAAACATTCAATCCACTGCCCAGATGCTTGGATCTGTTGGGAATGAAAATAGGTGGAGACTTGAGAGACTTGGACATGATAAGTGGAAACTGACCTTGATCACAAGCATGTGTATGACAGCAATAACATCCAGTGATCCCCCTAATACTCAGTTGTCGTCCAAACTGGGATCATATTCCCAAATGGCAGTAGTCGTTTCCATGGCAGCAATCTTAGTGATGTGGGCTGTCACGTTCAGTGGACTTGTACGCTTCGTTTTTACTTTTACACCATGCCTACCACTTCACGCTTTGACTCACAGTGGCATCGTCCTTCCTTGTTGTCTACAAGGAGGTGCGATGCTACTATTCACTCGACTCTATGGACTGCCGGGCCCCTACAGCCCATGACTCCGCTCTCACGTCTTGTTACTGTACCACTACTTACCACCGGGTCTGACGGACCACCTGAACCGGCACGCAGCCACTAGTGCTACATTTGCACGCCTCTGCGCATGCACTGCCTCAGCATTTTATTGGCTCACGCTACTATGACTCCCCTACTGTACGATGACTCACAAATGACTGTATACGCTTAGTAGTGTCCTAGGGACACTATGACTCACACTGACTTGTAGTGACTTGTACTCACTTGTACTTATATCGCGTTGCTACGCTTAGGACAGACCTTAAGTCTGTTCTCTTGTAATCTCAACCTGGTGAACAGTCTTGTGTCCTCTCTTGTGAACCATCGCTCCTCTGGCTGATTGCCAGACTTCGCGCCCTTAGAAGTGTCAATGCTTGATGCTTAAGAAGGGGAAGGGACTTAGTATCAGACATCATAAGAGTACTCTGGCCAGGGAGAGGTACACAGACCTCTTACCACTCTCACGTCCTCAGTCCCCATTGTCGCCTACACCCCCTCCCTCACCAGTGGAGGTACACCCAGACTGTGGGCATGACATGGGCCATCACAGCTATGACCCCAAGATTCACAACATGACCAAGGCACCTGGAACATCTGAGCTGAGCAACAGAACCACTGAAAATCAGAAAGTTGACAATGGAAACATACAGGTGTTGATTTTCATGAGCATTCCACTCCTCAAGTTGGCGCTGCTTATGGAGTGCCTCAATAGTCTTGCAAATTGTACCATTGCTTGAGGTATTGTCCAATGTAATGCCCTGAAGCTGTTGTTATTGTAAGTAACCAGGTCAATATCAGAAAGCACAATACTGGATCTAACCTTTGAGCCATCTTCGTTACAGATCCCAATTCAGTCACACAGCCCCATGAAATATCGCCCCAAGTTCTCTCCTCCATGGTCACCTGAAATTGCCTGAAAGCCTACAACCTCTGCATGCATCTTCCACTTCCCATTGTTAACTTCAATCCAGTGGGCAGTCATCCCTAAGAATGAGGCCTTCGTGTTGTCAGCAGACCACCCATCAGCAGTGGTTGAGATTTTTCCAGGAGCAGTCTGGCATCCAAGTCATTGATGAGTATTTTTTGGACCTTTATTAGCTCTAATACTTACAATAATGTCATCCCTCAGTTCTTTCAACCAACCTACAAATTGATTGTGGACATAAACTGTGATATCGTGAGCAGTTGGTAAATCTGCATTGGTGGCTTTGGGTCTCATTGAAATGAGACAGTTTTGGAACGTCTTCTTGTTCACAATTACAAATGCCTAGGACACTTCAGCAACCATCATACCTTGGGCTATTCTGAATATACCTGGATGTCACATGCAATTAACTGGGCCACCGCATGCAAAACTCCATCACATGTGAACTCTTGCATTTGATTTGCCTTCTCAAACATCCCATCTAATGTCACCTGTGTAGATTCCTTCAACTTCTTTGGGTTATTTGCAGCCTCCTGCCTCACTTTCCAAATGGACCAGGGAACTGCCCAGTGATTCTCAGGTACACTCACCTCTTTGCATCGTTTCTGATAAAGCTTGTAATGCTGATGGATATGCTGATGGCAGGATGAATTGCCTCCGGTGTGGAATGCTTTACAGATCCCTTGCCCTTTTATGAAGTTGTTATCTCCCCTGTAAACACATAAGTCATTCTTGACTCTCAAGACATTATTGTACACTGGCACTCACTTGCACAGCAGACACCACTGCCCTGTAATATTCTCAACCTTGTCACCTTTCTTAAATTTTACCTTCACCCAGTCCAAAAACATCAGCAGCAAGTCTTTTGTTGTCTCACTCTTCACATTCAGCTCTTCCAAGGTACTGTTTTGGTGCCACTCTTCAAGATTGTTTTCCTGTACTCAACATTAGCCACAAGGTATGTTTAGGGAGTTTATGAGTCGAATGATGAACTTACTTCTGCTTTAGTGTTACACTGCATGAACTCGTACACTCTATTTTTACTCTTTTACTATGTTTACCACTTCGCGCTTTGATGGACAGTAGCATCATCCTTCCTTGTTGTCCACAAGGGAGCACATTGCTATTATCTACTTGACTCTATGGACTGCTGGGCCCCTACGGCCCATGACCCTGCTCTCGCATCTCACCACTGTACCACCTACTTATCACTGGGTCTGACGGACCACCTGGACTGGCATGCAGCCACTTGTGCTACATTTGCACGCCTCTGCACATGCGCTGCCTTGGCACCTTACTGACTCATGATTACCTGACTCAACTACTATACTGTGACTCCTGATGACTCAAACTGCTTAGTAGTGTCCTAGGGACACTATGACTCATACTGACTCATGCCTGCATGTACTTATATCGCATCACATTGCTTGGAGCAGACCTTAAGTCTGTTCTCTTGTAATCTAAAGACTTGTAACAGCGATCCTTCTATGTGTGAATCCTCACTCCTCAGGCCTATTGCCTGACTTTGCTCAGATCCTCTACATCTATGATAAAGGGGAAGGGACTTAGCTTCAAGCACACTAGAAGCACACCAGCCAGGGAGAGGTATACGGACCTCTTGCCTTCGCGCCCTCAGTCCCCATCGTTGCCTACGCCCCCTCCATCACCAGTGGAGGTATGCTCACCATTGGAGCATGACATTCAGGCTCATCATCGTTCTCCACTGGCACATCTTCACCCTCCAACACTTCCTCATCAGACACATCCAGCTCTTCCTCAACAGATTCCTCTTCATCAGGTGTAGCTTGATGCCTCAATCGTTTCTTGGGATGGGGCTGGGCCCCCTCTGAGTCGTGTCCATCAGATGCCTGCCTTTTCTGGCCTTGGGTGGATATACAGGGTGGTGCCTTAGCTGTTACGATCTGAACCGCTTACTGTACAATTTTCTCTCGCCTTGTACCATTAACTAGTGTTTTCAGGTCCAGTCCTATAGACCGGAAAAAGACCGGCAACCAGACCCAACTGAACCGAAAATGGACCGGACCGCCGGTTGCGGTTGCAGCCCTTTTTGATGGCTTCCAGTTGCGGTCCACTCATGTTTCAAGTTATTTTAGGACCGGGAAAAACCGGCTGCAACTGGTTCACAACCAGACTTTCGGTTGCAAGTGAGACTAGCTACAAGTAATTAGTACTATAATTATATCCATTCCTGTCACGGTTGCACTCTCACAGTTATGACAAATATTCAATATATTTTAATACTATTCTATATAATACATGTCTACTACACTAGGGTACGGGCGTGCAGTGAGAGAGTGGTCGAAATCGAAGCTGCTTATAAGGTGTATATGGACGCGCACGGACCATTTGGCCGTGTTTGCACCTTTTGGTACGAACGCCGTTTCACACGGCTCATTTGTTTACACATGTTGACTGCTGAGCTGGCACAATCCAACTGTCCCTCTCAGCACGCTCTCGCTCATATGTATGTTTTTTTTACTGTTTCATTCTGATGCGCGCCCACAGGACTATCTCACTGCGCCCCTCTCTCGCCCCAAACGCGAGCAGAGGTGGTTTCTTTATCTCTGGGATCTCTGGGCTCGAGAGGCAGGGCGCGCGTACGTGCAGCTGTGGCGATGGCGTCAGCGGGGCAGCGGCCCACAGCAACAGCAACATCAACACGGCGATGGCGGCTGCAGCACCGCGGCACCGGTGGCACCGGCACCGCGGCACCAGTGACACCAGCACCGCGGCACCGGCGACACCAGCACCGCGGCACCGGCGACACCAGCACCGCGGCACCAGCGATAACGGCGACAACAGGTACGGAACCCGCAATGGCAGCGGCAGCTGTACGACGACTGGGTAGGCACCAGCGGCACCAGCACCGGTACCGGCCC
>QLOZ01005828.1:0-14275 GCA_003314065.1 Lactarius sp. MG50 | reverse complement strand
TAATCGGAAATGTTACCTTGTATTAGACCTAGTGTTGTCGCGGTCCGATAAACCGATAAACTGTGAATCGGTTTTGGCTTTCATCAGTAAGAATGACAGAGGCCTGGTGCACACGAGGGTGGACCGGCTCAAAGCGAACGGCAAGATGCCGCGCGCTGTACGCAGTGACTGCGGAAAGGAATTTGTTAACGACAGCCTCCGCGCATGGTACAATGAACAAAGCATAGAAGTGCAGCTGACAGCACCTTACTCCCCTGCACAGAACGATTTCGCAGGTACGCTGCGTGTTCAATGGCACATTCCCGAAGGAATTCAGGCAGGTTAAAAGCGGTAAGCATCGCTCTCGCAAGTTCTACGAGCGTGCGATTCATATGCTCCGCGACGCCGTTCTGTGAAATCGTTCTGTGCAGGGGAGTAGGGTGCTCTCAGCTGCACTTCTATGCCTTGTTCATTGCACCATGTGCGGAGGCTGTCGTCAACAAATTCCTTTCCGCGGTCACTGCGTATAGCGAACGGCATCGGGGCGGGATAGTGGGGAGTATGGGTGCTGAACGATGGTGCACACGAATAACATCCCGTGATTATAAGTATAAGAGGAAGCGAGGAGTAGAAGTCGACTCAGATGGCCACAGGAATAGACAGGGGTTGCCCGCCAAACAATTCGTCTACTCTACTCGCGTGCTGTCCAAATGTATGGGGCTTGTTTATCTTATCAATGGCCTTGAGGTAGATCCGAGTGCATCTGGCGCGCTCCCGTCGCACCACTCTCAGGCTTCGGTAGCCCGCTTCACTCGTATGCATATCCACTAGTACCGGATCGCCTCTCCCATTGCATTGTAGACAAAAGCAGGATTGTATGGACTAAAAACCGACGCAAACTGCCAGTTTCTGGCCTCAACGATATGGCGGTTCACTGGCAAGTTGCCAGTGCGGTCAAAGTGTGACAACGCGATGTGACAGCTGCGTGACTTGACGCGACTGACACCGCGGTGAGCGACTGAGCGACTAATTAACTACGACTTGAAAACTTGAAAATGCCAAAGACCGCCTAGTACGTCTCTTACCATTTTCGCCATGGACATGCTAAATGCCGTGCCAAAAGCGAACTCGAGCGCGAGGCGAACGTCGCTCGCAACCGCGCCCTTATCGAGCAGTTACAGCTTAAGAATGCTGCTGCCTCGGTAGCAGGACCTGCTAAGGCAAAAGCAAAGGCGCAGGCCAAGCCAAAGCCGACCCCAAAACCGAAAGCGAAGCCGGTCCAGCCGCAAAAGCGAGAGAAACGGACCGTGGTGGAGGCCACACCACGTCGAGCGTCGGCGCGACTTCGTCAGTCGGTCATCAACTTAGACGAAACGCCTGCGCAGAAGCGGAAGCGAGAAGTGCGTTCGTTTATTGGCTGCGCGCACTCGCTCTATACGTACCTACTGACTGGATTGGACTATATTGTAGCAAGAAGAGGAGGTGCAGCGACGGAAGGACGAGGACGAGCGTCTCGCGGCTGAGGAGCGCGCACGAGAGGCGAAAAGGCCGCGCCATCACGAGCTCGATCTCGAGATGCTCGCCGGGCAAGAGGAGTGGGAACCTGGCGCGCTGTCGGGCCTCAGCTCGAGTCTGCAGTCCTTGTTGCGGGCGCGCCATCCGCGACGTGCGGCGGCCGACCAAGACGCGTTTGTGTTCGATGGTGGCAAGAAGGAGGCGGCGGAGGTCGCTGTGCTGCGCGAGCGACTGCAGGGACTGAAGGTCGTCGCGAGGGCCAGGGTGACCCAGGACAGGGTGTACAGCGCCGCGTACCACCCGGAGCCCACCAAAGACTTGATATTTTTTGGCGGTGGGTACTTGGGCAGAGACCCTTCGGATTGCGGATTAGCTGGCTGACTGACGGGGCCTCTCGGGGTGAAAGATAAGCGCGGTCAACTTGGTATTTGGGATGCGCATGCGCCGGTAGACGAGGAAGATGACGATGTTCACCCGGATCAGCGGGAAGCGGGCAAGTATTGGCGCCTGCAAGTGCATTGGCCTGCCACCGCCCAGTCGTCCATTTCATGCATCAAATTCGACCCCATTGACGCCCATAGTGTAAGTCAATGCGTAGGTTGCTACTCCTAACCGCGTTCAACTCATCAAAAGGTCTACACGAGCGCGTACGATTCTACCGTTCGCTCGCTCTCCTTTACCTCCGGGATCTCGCGCGAAGTGTTTGCAATGGAGGAGGTGCTTATTACAAGCATGGATGTACCCCCCGCAAGCTACGAGATGTGGCTCTCAGACGCTGAGGGATGGCTTACACATCTAGATCTGCGCGAAGATAAGTCGAAGCGGAGAACCTATCAAGTCTCGGACCAGAAGATCGGCTGTGTGAGCGTAAACCCAATCAACCCCACATTCATATTAACGGCATCGAACAATCGTTCGCTCAAGTGAGCTGCTGCCTTACCCTGCCGTCACGCCACAGCTTACTTATGCTCTGACCAGGATCTGGGATGTCCGGAAGCTGCAGAAGCTTCCAGTGAGTCGTGTTACGTGCTAGGGTGGACTTCGCTCACCCAAAAGGACAGGCCCGCGATGGCGTTCCCGAGTTTGAGCTGGAGGACGTGAACAAACTAAGCAAGTCCATATTTGGCCCCGCAACGCTCCGTGCAGAATGGAAACACAGCAAGTCCGTCACTTCGGCGTACTGGGATCCGCGTGGGCGTTCGATAGTGAGCACAAGCTACGACGATACGCTCAGGAGTACGTCGCCGAGTCGTTCCGCAAGCCTTGACCATATCGTTTTGCCCTAAACCCCCCTTGTAGTATGGGATGTCCGTCCGTCACTCATGAGGAAGGAAACGCCTTTTCCCGACCTCACGCCACTCCGCAAAATTAGCCATAATTGTCAGACTGTAAGGATTGAAAAGTCCTGAGTTGTCCCTATAAACTTTTGCTGACAGCTGCTTACCAGGGAAAATGGTTAACCATGCTCAAGGCACAATGGTCGCCGAATCCCGACGTCTACCCACACTTCACCGTACGTGCATGCGGTTTGCGACATGCGTGATTCCTGAAGTCCCCTGTAGATAGGTAATATGGATCATTCGCTGGACATCTTTGGGTGCAAGGGTGACCCGTTGGCGAAGTTGTCGGACAAGGAGAGGTAATTATAGAATCTTATGTGTGCGCTCGCGTCTCGTTTACACGATCAACAGAATCACAGCCGTACAAGCGGTGACATGTTCGCATCCCAGCGTTGTCGAACGCGTCGCGACCGGAAGCGGAAGCGGGCGATGTGTACTCTGGGCTCCTGCAGACCTCATCGAGGAATAGTCCCCCGAACCCCTGTCACGCATCATCTTGACCTAGCTTTCATGTATGGCTGTACTGTATATTGGCGTTATGCACGAACCCTCTGCAGCATTCGTACCTAATATATGAATATATGTTATAACACCTATTAAATCTACAGATACAGATCATCCAGGTCATCTACATGGGCATCTACTGCCGCCGGTGTCTCTGGTGCCAGATTTGATGGGCGGGCAATGTCCTTTTCTTGCTCCTGCTCGAGCTCCCGCACAATATCCCACATTTCTTCGTCTTCGTCTGTGAGAGGGGGCGCCGGCGCCGTCGTTGGAGCAGAAGCTGGTGCGTCCGTGCCCGTGCCCGTGGCGAGGGCACCCCACAACCCAACATCGTCTTCGTCCATAGCGGCGTCACCGTTCGACGCATGCGATTTCTTCCAAGCGTGGCTCGTCGGTCCACTGTGACCACCCGATGCGCGCAGCGCTTCTTCTTCCTCGAGGAGCACATCCAACTCGATGGCGGCTTCGTCCCTATCGGGTGACGATGGTGGTGGATGCGATGCGTCGCTGTCCCCCCCGGAATCGCTCGTGGCCGAGCCGCGGAGGCGGAGGCGGGGTCGTGACGACGGAGTCGGAGAAGGTGGCTGGCTTGAAGACGTCGCGCCTTGGTCGTCTGTTGCAGCTGTCGATGCTGAAGCTGCGACAGCACGCGGAGAGCCGGGGGCGTCCGGGTCTGCTGCATCCGAGTCGCTGTCATTGTCGGCTGGTGGCAGGTGAACTCCGTTAACGAGCCCTTTGGCTTCGTCGCGCCAAACACTGAGTGACACCTATCAAGAAAGAGCACGCTCGATATCAGGGGGGACACGAGAGGAGATTACCAGACAAGAGCTGCGTTAAGACGTACCTGCATGCGTTTCGAGTGGCATAGCTTCTCCACGCGATCTACCGTCTCCTTGAATCTCGTTTTAGGATATAATTTGTGGGTCCAAAATTGGTACACTTGGAGCACGCGATCCAAGTCCGTCGCCTAGAGAGCACTCACGTTAGCTTTGGTCGACAAATCGAGTGGGGGAGGCGAGAAGAGAAGAGGGGGAGTGACCTCGTGACCCTTCCCCTTGGGCTTGAAATTCTTCGTGTCCTTGACCAGCTGCGGGAACCCATTCGTACCAAGCAGACGCGCCTCGTCCAACTTGGGGACCGGTTTGCGCTTTTTCTTCTCGCCACCCTCGCCTCCGCCATCCATACCGTCCAACGGTCCGCTTTTACCCCCCTTGCCCTTAGCTGCTGCCGCAAGCTCAGCCGCAGGGATGCTTGCGTTGATTTCGGCGCGCACAGCACGCGTGTTTCGCGCGTCTGCTTCCCGGCGGAGCGCGTCAAGGTCGAGCGCGGGGGATAGTTCTTGAAAACTATCATCGATGTCATCTATCCCTTCGAAAAGCGCGTCGACGTCTGGGTTTTTGTTGGCGCTAGGTCCCGCAGTCGCGGCAGCCGCGTCCTCCTCGTCATCGGAAGGTAGAAAAAGTGGACGCGTGGACGTGTGTGAGGGCGCAGCAGAACCTTCTGTGTTAATTGGGGCATGATCAATCGATGTTTCTACTGGGAGGTCCCAGATATCATTGATGTCCATGTTGAGGGAGGATAACGCGAATCACGCACGTGGTCGAGACTTAAAAGATGAGATAGATGATCTTTAACATCGTGATGAAATGGCTTCATCCTCCTCTATATCATCCTCCACAACAGACCCCGATTCCACTGAAGTTCAAGAGCCAGTGATTCAAGATAGCCTGACTTATTGGGAAAAGCAAAGTGCGACATATGATGGTGTTTTAGGTGTGTATCGCTACTAGTACATTTCAAAGTCTCCCAGCCTCACACGTAGGCAGGTGGCTTTGGCTCTGGCGTACTCTCTCTTTTCTCTATCGTAGTACTCATTGGCCTGACATGCTTGTCCAGTCACTTCCCCGCGTTGAGACTCTTGGCTCAAGGAAGTTCTTGCTATATCTCTTTCCAGAGCTCTCTACTGTTCCATCTGCTGCGCGTCCACTGAAACCTCCTCCATCACGCCGTTTTCGCGCCCTCGATGCGGGAGCCGGCATCGGACGTGTCACGTCTGATACGCTTCTACCCCTCGTTTCTGATGTCGTACTCTTGGAGCCTGTTGAATCTTTGATCCAAACAGCTCTATCCCGGGGCCGAGCCAGCGCCGCCGAGAAACCTCCACAAAATGAAAGCAAGTTGCCCTTACAGAAGCGAAAATGGAAGGGCATAGCAGATGGCTCCAAGAGCGTCACCTTTCTCCAGGGTACTCTTCAAGCCTGCGATCCCGCGAAACCCAGGCAAACTGCTGCTTTTCTTGGTCGCGTTGGCTATACACCCGCTTTACCTGACGATGATTCAGGATTTGATGTGGTGTGGTGCCAATGGTGCCTCGGGTATATGAAAGACGCCGATCTCGTTGGGTTTCTCAAGCGAAGTCAAGCCGCGCTGCGCAAGGAAGGTGTCATCATCTTGAAGGAGAACGTGTGTAAAGACGAGGGTGACGAGCCGGCGGTACTTTTCCACGAGGAGGACTCTAGCGTGACGCGGTGCGTCTTGTCGTCTACTTCACCTCTGGAGGATCCTAAAGACGTCACCCAAGATCCGACTTGCATTGGAAGAAGGTCTTCCGTGAAGCTGGTTTGAGTCTGTTGCACGATAGGGTACAGCATGGATTGCCGAAGGGACTTTTTGTGGTCAAAATGTGAGTGTCTCCCTATTTCATGTCATGAAAAAGACAGGGAAATGTAAGGTTGATTGTCAGGTATGCGTTGAGGTGACGTGACAATGATGGCATGAGCTGGGTGGCAACGCGGATTAGTAGTAGCTTGAAAGACTATATATGACAAGAAGCCGGTGCAGACTAGAACATCATGCAGCCCGAAGCTTGGCTTTCTGCGCCTGCTTCCGGTTTTCTTTGATAATAGTATTCCCAACGAATCCTCCAATCGCAGATAAACCAACGACCAGAATGAAGGCAGGAAGGCGTACAGCCCATTCTCGTGGGGGGAACCACGCGTGAATCGGACTCGATGCGTCAAAGAACGGCTAGATAATTCAGAGTGTGAGAGTGGTATCCCTGGTTTATGAGAAGACATATACATACGACGAGGATGGCCCATGTGGTATAGTAAATGAAGATTGTCACGGCAGCGGCCATCATGGCCCCACCCAATGCTTTGTCCGAAACAGTCTATGATTCTGAGAGGTTAACTTTTAGTCGGAAGGCTGCGAAGAGAGATTGACGTACCATGACGAAGTTGGAGAAGAATAAGACGCGTTGACGCCCTTGTGGCTTCCGCCGCACTCCTCCTAGAAGCAGCGTTGTAAACCCATGGAATACAACGCATTCGCTTCTCTTGCTCACTTTCGCATTCTTTTACTACCCGTGGGTGCCATCTCGAGGGCGACCTACGACCGATGGGCCGCGGAAATCCGAACCCTGGAGAACCTTCGCCTCAGCGATATCCCGCCAGGGACTAAAGATGAGAAAGGCGAGCACCTATACTCTATCTTTGTAGGTCCTGCGAACTGACCCGTGTTTTCACAGCTCGATTTATGCCCAGCCCCACGTCCAAGGGCTACTTACACCTATGTTTTCCGACCCACCCCCCACCATCCCCACACTACGCCATGTCTCTCTTCCGACCATCTCATTTTCCTCTGGGCGTCATCGGAATTGCAAGTTGTTCACAGACAGATTCCCTCTTTTCTATCACCGCCGAATTTAATGCTGCGGTGAAAGACCTGTTCCCCCCTGACTGTGTCTATCCACTAGCCAAGAGCTGTTTTGTCTTCGAGGAGGGTGACGGCACTACTAATCTTAACCTTGGTGACCACCTCCCTGGACTTGTGATTATCCCCAATATGATGGGTAACAAGAAGGAGAATATCGAGACATTACTCGCCGATCTCTGTTCGAACATCCTTGCTGAATTTGCTACCACCGTGCGTGCAGACTACTGCCCTTCCGCTTTGCATGTCCGTGTTCTGACGAAGAGCACCGCTTAGATTATGACCCTGGAAAGTCCGCTAGGCAACGAATTTTTGAACGCATCGCTGTTCCCGTCTCTGCCCTCCGCTGCAGACTTCCCCAGGCCACTGGTAGATGATGACCCAGAATCATTTTTGCGCCTTCCCTCGCATAGCAGCCAGCCAGAACTTTCTCTAGCTCCACCCCGGAGAGGAAGTACCCCAATACTCGGGAAACGCATCCCCTCCGCAGGCGCAGTTCCACCCAGTGGCCCAGCTCGCCAGAGCACCCTCGGCGTCCCTACCTCACGCAAGCGCCAAAGTCTCATTGGTGCCGCGTCTTCGCATGGCAGACTATTCAAGGTTCTCGGAGACTTCTTCATACTCGCTGGGCGGACAGACGATGCAACTATCTGGTGCGTGTGGCCTAGTAACCCTACATACACGCAGCATTTGATTAATATTGCTAGGTACACAGAAGCTGTTACTTTGTTCAAGACGGCTAATGATCCCGTGTGGTATGCCTCTGCGCTGGAAGGTCTGGCCACTATTGCGTTGCTCGAGGCATGGTCAGGGCAGGGTTTGGTGCGTTCTCGTACTCACTGTCTTGTGATCTGTATTGATATAGCGCTTACCATGCGTACAGCAATCCTCCATTGGCACGTCCAAAGAGCCTTGGGATGACATTTCCGAGAAGCTTGACCAGGCAACTTCACTCTATGCGAGACCTGGGCCCCTGTCCGAGACTGATCAACGCTACGACCTGCTTGCCTATCTTTATGCAGTGGCGACCCTCCGACACGGCTTTCTTCTATTTGCGACCTGGGCTGCCAAAGGTTGGGGTCCGCTTGCTTTCACTGCCTTGATGCATCCTGGGCCTTCACCATACGTTCCTCCCACACTCTCGCATCCTGACTCCCACCTGCCTAGCAACCGCGATCGCCTCTCTTCTATCTCTGGTATCACGCGCTCGCAAATGGCAACGGTCATTTCTCAGGCTCATGGCCCTTGGCTCTTGCACCTGGGTCACCGCGAGCGCATTGTCATTCTCGAGAGCATTGCCTATTTATATTCCTCGTTGGGCTATCACCGCAAGGAAGCATATATTCTGCGTGAGGTGGTCGGATGTATCATGGACCTGGTTGTTTGTGCACGTGAGGAAAATGGGTCAAATCATCCCTCCGGGGCCACGGTCAATGGCATGGAACTTGATGATCCGGGTGCTGTCGCCATCAAGGAATTCGAAAGATCTGCCGGGAACGAGAGTATGATCAACCTAGTCAAGCATATATGCGAAGTGCATGGCATCAATTTGGAAGCGGTTGCGTTCGTGAATCCTGCCGCCCAGAGCAGCCAAGATAAGGACGGCATTCCTCAGGATGCTAATTTAGACGACTTGCTGGAAGATCCTCATGGCTGGCCGGAGCTGCAAATTGGTATCATTCGGGAAGCCCTAGCAGTCGCAGAAGCACTACCAGGTACGTAGATCCAGTGTGAGCCCGCTCATTTCCGACAGTTGTGTAGATCCACCGTCTGTGGTACAGTTTTCACTTTCAGCTCTCAAGTCGCTGCATGCTGTACTCAGCGACGACGATCAATATCACATGTACTACACGTCCAATAAAGCGCTGACTGCTGCGAAGCGGAGAGGCGAGACGCGCCTGATAGAGTATTGGTCCGGGAGGCCGGTTGTCAGCCTCGAACTCCTCCAGTGCGTGTTCAGGAAGAATACCTGTATGGGCCTACTTGACATATCATTATGTAGGCCTCCCCCCTCGAGACTGTTGGTTGAGAATCCTATATCCTTGCTTGCTCGACAAAGGTCGGAGGATGCTGGCAGATTATCACAAATGACCGGTCCATTCCTCTATACTCCTAGGAAGTCTGCAACTGCAAGGGTGAGGCGATAACGATAATTGTTCGCGCATCCCATTCTCACATGTTATTTCCAGGGAAACACCCTCGTCGTGACAGGTGAGACGTTAGAATTCGAACTCACACTATATAACCCCTTCGTGTTCGACCTTGAAATTCAAAGCTTGAGCCTCAGGTGAGCCTTCTCCCGCTTAACTCGCCGCGGCAGCAAATGTACGTGAAATCCTCAGTACTTCAGGCGTCACCTTCGACACCAAACCCATCTCTGTGGTCATTCCGGCAAAGTCGTATCACTTGGTTACGCTATCTGGTAGACCTTTGGAGGACGGTCCTCTTGTCGTTAAGGGATTCCACGTTCAAGCGCCTGGTGGCGCCTCTCGTGAATTTCTTCTTTCGCTGGAAACACCCGAAGAAGAGGAGCGCAGATCACGTAGACGGAGCGCTGTTGGATGCGAATCTGGGCGGACGAAGTACGGCGGCCTTGATTCTCGCCCGGGAAAATCGGGCAAGAGGAGCAGCACCCTCGTGACGTCTTCATCGAGCAAGCGGGTCGTCCCAAAGTACCTGGAGTGTACTGTTGTGCCTGAGCAACCTTTGCTGCGCATACGATGGGGCTCGCCCACTCACGGGGCAGTCATGTTGTACAATGGGGAGAAGTACGGTTACCGAAGCGCAACCATGACACTCTGTGGCTGACGTCTGGCAGGTCTATACTTCGGCTGACACTAGAAAATATTTCAAATCTGCCCATCGATTTTCTAAGGCTATCGTTTGATGATTCCACGATTGCCCCTGCGCAAGCAGCCCTGGCAGAGGGCGACCTGTCAATATACGACGCATATGAGACGGAATGCCAGCTCATCCACCAGCCCGTCTTTTCTTGGAACTCGGAACAGGAAGATACTGAGATCTCCCCTGGGAGGAAAGCAGTCGTTGCTATTACGTGCATTGGCAAAGTGGGTTGGTACGTCCCCAAGTTGTGATTCTCTATTATCCTCTGTTCATGAGAAGTAGCACGAGTGGCTGCATCTTCATCTCTTATGGCTACCTCCACCGACGTCAATCGACCCTCTCCCAACCTCGGGAAACGTTCCACACGCGTCAACTCTCATACCCGGTTCTTGTCACCGTGTATCACATGCTAGAGTGCTACAACATGGACGTCTTCCCACTTAGTGTAGGTGATCGTGAGGCCGAGAACGCGCCCGGGAATAAGTGGCAGGAGCTGTTCAAGGATGTCGAAGAGGACGGGTGGTGTCTCTTTTCGATCGACGTTCGAAACACGTATGGCTTGCCATTTGAGGTCACTCTTGAACGGGTGCAAAAAGGTTGGGAAATGTTCTCAGCGTGCAAACGTTGCCTTACTGTCTGGCTGTAGGCGCCGCCCCAGCATCGACGAGCTGTATCGTGGCGCCAGGAGCAATGATACGGTACACGGGTTTCTGTATTTTGACCAGTCCAGCTTCACCTAACCCGCTACAGGATGGTTTTGCCTCTCAAGAAAGTCCAGCTACCAGAAGAGATCACTTCCCAAGCCATCCCCATGTTATCCGACCGTCAGTTTGTGGTTGACAAAACAAAATTGTCAACAGAGGGACAAAAGTTACAGCGCGAACTATTCTGGTACCGAGAAGAGCTGTTCAAAAGCGTTCGCGGTCACTGGCGAGAGGTCGGTCTCCACCGCTCGGCAATCTCTAGGATTTTGGCGCTGAGATCTCAACGGACAGGCGGACGGGACTCGGTCGGGTGAACTATCGTTCAGGCAGCAGCGGATAACGCTTCACATGCTCGAAACCCTACGTATAGAGTCCGCACGCATACACCTAGGACTGTTCCGGGATGGTGGCGAAACGGGCGAGGCGCGATTGTCGGTCCCGCGGAAAGGTGGCACGTATTATCCTGCGCCGTACGAGTTTGTCCACCTCCGGATGCGCATCGCGAATCTCTCCCGTAAGCAACCCCACTCAGCTTTCCGGATCTTTCGATTGACGACGAGGGTGATCAAATTCGTGCAGTGCAGCCGCTGGTATTGACTGTAGACACCGCAGTTGACCCCACGGATCATGTCTTACAAGAGGGCGCGTCGTCAGACATACCGATCGGGCGCCTTGAGCCCGGGGAGGTACGCGAGCTCGAGACGCCACTATGTTTCGTCGCCTGTGGGCGTTTCCATGTGCAGGTGGAGGTGTGGGCTATAAGCCCCCAGACGGGTCATGCGAGAGTCGGCTCCGCGACGCTCAAAGCTACCGTACGAGAAGACGATCCGCAATAGTTGTACACTCCCGGCCATGGGCACCGGCGTTATCAAATCAATTTAACAAAGGCGCCGTTGAGACTACTCGTGATAAAATAAGCGATGAACCAGCGCATAGGTGATAGCTCCTCTGGGCAAGAAGCCAGGGAAACCTATGTTAGGCTGTTGAGCTAGCTCATCTGACCTGTCCTTGACAATAGGGAGGCGCTGATCGAAGCAAGTTGGAGAGCTATATTATATAACACCGCTAATCGATACACGCAAGCGCCCCGGAGATGAGACTGAGGATGCACTACTCGTAGTCAGAGTCATCTTGTTTGAAAGCAGCTGTATACGCAAGGATGGTCCCATACACGAGACTGCACGTGAGAGTCAGTTAAGCGCTCGTTGTCAGCAGAAAACCTGCCAGCTGCCGAACAGCAGCTACGCGACGTACCCGCCACCAATGAGAGACATGGCGCTCGCGCCAGGTTTGATGATTTCCGAATGTGCGAGTACGAGTGGCAATGAAAAGCCAGTGACGACGATGAAGGCTGTGATGAAACGGCCGAGGTCGACGGGGCCTGAGCCCTCACCATAGTCAGTGGAAAAGTCATCGCCGCCGCAGTGAGAGAAGAGCGCGTTGGGGAGAGGTGCGACCACAAAGGTCAATGCTGTCCACGCACAGTACCATAAATCGGATGAAGAATGGATCACAAGATGGGAAGCAGTCACTGACCGACGAAGAGAGGTAACCAGTTTGACCAGAGCGCGCAGGAAAGGATGATCATCAAGAAGCCCACGGCAAGAACGAACGAGAGTAAGATTACGGCTGTGAAAGATAGTAATTCGTATTACATTTTTTTTTCCTAGGAAGAGAAGATAGATGGGGAAAATGGTAAGGACATACTTTTGATGCCTGCGGCCATGTTATTGTACTTGGACAAGGGGGACCAGTTCCACTGCATCGCGAATGAGTGTGCGAAGATCAAAGCCACGCGTTGGCAGGACACGTGCGACTACCGGGTTTTGCCGGGACCACCTTAACAGCGAGATCGCGAGATCGTCCGCCCAGCTGCAAACAACATCCTCGCAGTAGTTGACTGCTCGTCCTCTGCAATTACTAAAAACTATGGCCGCTCCTGAAATTTATAATATTGCACAATCGCCTATCACTAGTCATGCCTTCAATGCGAATCGTACTCGTTAGTTTCTGCGTGCTTAGATCATGTTTCAGGCGCTTATCCTATGCCTCAGAGCTCGCTGTTAGCCTGAACACGAACGAAGTTCAGATCCTCACGCACACTGGCAATGACTGGACGCCGATTGAGACCCTCTCAGAGGTAGATCTTCACCAATCTTAATCTTCTTAATTAGACCTGTTGGACTTATTGGGACTCCTCTCTTCACCACCAGCACGATAAAATCATCACTTCCATCGACTGGGCACCCAACTCAAACCGTATCGTGACCGCTTCGCAGGATCGCAATGCTTATGTATGGCAACAAGCACCCGATCCGCTTACTGGGCGCACTGTCTGGAAACCGACCCTCGTGTTGCTGCGCATCAACCGTGCAGCCACCTTTGTCCGCTGGAGCCCACTCGAGGATAAATTCGCTGTCGCCAGTGGCGCAAGGTGAGTGAACCACTTCCAGCCACTGAAAAGAGGCCGTATTCCAACCCTTCTCAATTTAAGGGCGATTGCTGTATGTTCTTTCGACCCAGACAACAACTGGTGGGTGGCAAAGCAGCTGAAGAAGCCGATCCGCTCTACCGTCCTCTCGGTCGACTGGCACCCCAACAATGTCTTGCTTGCTGCAGGAAGCGCGGACATGAAGGCCCGTGTGTTCTCCGCCTACATCAAAGATGTTGACAAGAGGTGAGACTCTCATGATGTCATCGCATAACCGATCTCGAACAGTTATCAGGCCTCCTCCCTCTGTGTGGGGAGAGAAACTCCCATTCAATACCGTGTGTGGCGAATATTCGAGCCCCTCCGGTGGCTGGGTACATTCCGTCGGATTCTCGCCATCCGGTGATGTTCTGGCCTTCACAAGTGGGTCACCCTTCCGGCGCTCATTTTCCGAAGGCAGTGCTCACTAACTTAACCTGGCAGGTCACGACAGTACGATCAGTGTCGTGTACCCTGGCGGACCCACAGTCTATACGATCCGCTCCAACTCTCTCCCTTACATCACGCTCACGTGGACCTCTGAAGACGCCATTATCGCTGCGGGTCATGATTGCCAGCCGGTGCTTCTTAGCGGCGGCCCATCCGGCTGGCAGGTCGTCGGCTCGCTCGATGACACCACGGCGCCCAAGTCATCGGTTGGTCCGCGGGGCATCTCAGGGGGGGCGTCACCCGTGGGTCGCCTCAACAGTGCCGCGTTCAACACTTTCCGCAACGCAGATTCGCGCGGCTTGGGTAGTAGCCCCGGTGGCGGGGCGCCGCTCGCGACCGACACAGAGTTATTCACGGTGCATCAGAACACGATTACGACCATTCGCCCATACGAGGGTGCCCCGGGTGCGGTGACCCGTGTAAGCACGAGCGGTGTAGATGGGAAGCTTGTGATATGGAATGTTAATTCCGTAAGTGGACTTGGGCCGAAACTCAAGGCGCTGCGCGTGGGTTAAAGATGAAGGTACAATGTAATAAATACGAATCATTGAATGAGATGCTGTGTGCCCGGTCAATGTATGTCACCGACGCTGCTGTCCGCTGGCTGCGCCGAAATGGCTTGCTCGTTCACCACACCCCACACGGATGCTTTGAACTGCGTGTCACGCGTTGTTATCGAAGAGTCTCGGGAGAGCTCGCATGTAACGTACCAATGTCAAAACCAGGCCCATCTTTCTTTCCAATATCCTAAGCCG
>QLOZ01005804.1:0-10934 GCA_003314065.1 Lactarius sp. MG50 | reverse complement strand
CGACACAGCGGAGGCGCCGTCGTCTTGCAGCAGGCAAGGGAGTGAAGAAGACCGCTGGGGTCAGGAAGACGAAGAAACCACGCCGCAAGTTGGCCACATTCTACTGTGGCAGGTGCCGCGCTGATGGCGCGGACCACAAGTACGAAAACTGCCCGTTGTGGAAGGTCTGCAGCTTCTGCAACCAGAACGGGCACTGGGGCTTCGACTGCCCCACGCCACACCTCAAGTGCCAAGTTTACCGCTGCGGTGTCCATGTTGGGCACCAGCATATGGGCGCGGTCTGCCCTGTATCAGGTATCATGAAGAACTTGGACTTTGGGTATGCGGAGGGGGGCTCTGAGGTGGACTTGGAGCGCGCGACCCTCATCTATGGTGAGGACTTGGACTGGGACTCATTTCTCGAGCCGCTTTAGGGCTCTTTCTGCTTACTGTACAGCTATGGACTGGACTTAGCGAGTGATGGCACACCCGCCTAGAAGAGGGGGTGGTGTTACGGTTTCTTTCCTTCCTCCTTACTTGACACGCCATTCGGGCTCTGACCCGTGACCTGTACTGTCACATGATGAGATATCATGTGACGCGACTCGGACTACCAGTTGTCATGTGACCATATGTCATGTGATGCGATGACTCCTCGTGACTGAGACGCGACGCGACGTGACTGATACTGTATAGCAACTCATGGCGACTCCCTCAGAGTCGTCGCGACTGTACGCGACTCATAGTAGTGACTCTTGGTGAGCACTACTGACTCTTCGTTGACTCCTACCTACGACTCGTAGTGACTAGGAGTAGTAGTATAAAAGCAGTAGGAAGTTGAGCTGGAATCCCCAGTCTCAACTTCGTCTCCAATACGAGTTGAATCCACTGCAGAACCATTGTGACTAAGCACCTTCCTATTCCTTTCATCTCTATCACCGCTCCGGCTTAGTCAGCCATTTCGAAGCTTGACGCGTGTGCTATAACACGTGTAACGTCACAGAAAGGCTCCTTTGCGAAGGACCTACCGGAACCAAGTACTCGGGCATCTCGGCCTCGGGCACCTCGGCCTCATCCCGTTCCAACAAGATACCACGTGATCATCCTTCCCAGGATCATGTGCAATACCAGACGACTTAGGTCACGCATAGTGCCTACTCGATCACGTGACAAGAACGCGAGCTCGCTTTGAGCCACGGTCCCTCGTAACCGTGTCAGGTTGCATTTTAAGAGTGTGTAAATCTGAACTACCAAATTTCTCACCTTTAAGAAGGCAATCTCTCCTTTAGCAAGACATACATGCAGGATCTTGTTCAACAATATTCCATTCTGAACATCATCAATCCCAGGAATTGGAGGTGGTGAAGGGTGATAAAGGGGAGAACGATCTTTGACAACCCTATCGATGTACTAGAACAGACCATCATTAAAGGATCACATAGAATGATCATGAACATTACCTTGTCGCCTTTGCTCCAGGGAATCAGGTGTACTGCATCACACTGGTCTTCAGGCAGTTGTGTGATGACACAGGATGATCCATCTTGTTGTATGACATCCTCTCTGAAATTGTAGCGGCGAGCTGTTTGACTAGTAGTCATGATCTGATCATTCAGACCTTCATGGTCCACAAAAATACAATTCTCTGGGATGTGGGGACTGTGGTGAGCAATGATCTCACATAAAACAAAAAACTTTACCTGAGGGACTATAGTAGTATAAAGCATTGGCCAACTCGGTGGCTTCATAGTCAACTGAAGCTGAAGGGTTATCCAGTGTTGTAGAAAGATGACCACGGGCTCCACAAATAGTGAACATGACATATTGCAGCCATTTGAAGGGGTGTATAGACAGCCTCTGAACATCACTATTGGGAATAGAGAGGAAATGAACTTGAGATCCGTGAACATTCAGATAGATATCAACCATGATGATGATGCATCAATGATGATTGATGACAGTGAGTCAGGGGGTTGCATCAGGTGGCAACCCCTATCATGTGTCCTGGGATGGTAGGGAGTTGCCAAACAAACATGGTTTCTTAGGAATCGTGTCAGGGGCTGGTACTAGCGGATAGCGTGTGAAAGGAGCGGGCTACCGGAGAGAGGTGCGGGAGCGCACCAGATGCTTTCAAAAGGTCATCACGTGATAGTCACGGTAGCGTGTCTTCAGAGACGCGTCTTGCATTTCACGCCGCGCGTTCGCGTACTACTACTTGACAGTACTTGCAATGTCCAACGTCAAAGCCGCGATTAACCTAGCTCACTCTCCCGGCTACACGGCCCTTACGTTTTCCAGGGATGGAGCGTAAGTTTCGTCGCTTGGCCTGGCTGTATCGTGCTTCGCCGATCATTTTGTATTGGGATTACAGTTTCTGCTATACTGGGGGCGACGATTGTATTGTCCGACTATGGAAGACGGACGAAGGAGAGGATCAGGAACCGCCGACTGCAATCGAGGCAGGGGAGTCTATTATGACGCTAGCCGCTAGCGTACGCTCGCCTCGTTCCCCTCTCATTTCTTGCTAACCGCGCGAACAGAACAACGCGTGGTTTTCTGGAAGCAAGGACTCTGATGTACGACAGTATAAGGCAGGGGATCCAGATATGGAGGCGGTAGTAACTAGCTCTGCCGCGGCCTGCATTCGGTGTATTTCCGTAGATCCTGCGGGAAAGCGGATTGCCGTCTCGTCTGAGTGCGTTGTATTCCTATGTGCAATCAGCTTAGTCCACCTTCATAACATCTCACCAGTGAGGCCACCATCAAAGTGGTCGATATTGAGGACACTGTCAACATGTCAGTTTTGCATGGCCACAACGACGTCGTACGGAAAGTGACATGGGAGCCTTCGGGCTCTTTTCTCGTGCGTCTTCCTGCACTCGCTGTTCTACGAATTCCTGTTGCTCATAGTTACCTGCAGACTTCATGCTGCGCAGACGGGAGAATCATCGTGTGGGATCTCACTCAACAGGAACCCAGGCAGGTCAAACTCATAGATGGTATTATTCCCGCTATCAAGGATAAGGAGTACGTTGGCCGCCGCAGTCCCTAGTCCCTAGCACTCTCTGATATCTGGTATAGCTCACGAGAGTTCGCTCATGATTGCTCTGCTCTCTGGCATCCGTCTGGGCAATATTTCGTCGTGGCATCCCGTACTCACGGTACGTGACCTGTAACCCAGATGATCGCTCTTGTATCCACATTCCTTCTTTCAGAGATAATCGCTATCGCCCGTGACTCCTGGACTAAGGCGTCAGCTTTCAGCAGCAGCTCCTCGACCGGTACAATCCATGCGCTAGCACTATCTCCAAACGGCGTATACTTGGCTTCATCCACCAACAAGGACGTGCACATTTGGTCAACTCAAACGCGAAGGCTACTTTTCACGTAGGTTCTATTTGGTGCTTCGCGTGGACTTCCTCCCACCTCGGCCTTCAGATTCCCCAACGCTACTACCGAATTTGTAACACAAATAACATTCTCGCCAACCAAGAACCTCCTCGCGTGGACCGATTTTGCCGGCTCCCTCTACCGCTGGTCTGACCCAATCCCATCCTCTTCGCCGAGTCCGGTGGCTTCCGTTTCCACCTCTGCGTTGACGCGTCCCTTGCGAAGAGGGCCTACGCCAACTCTTTTCGACGACGAAGCTGTCGCCCACAAGCCAAATCGGCAGACGAACGAAGATGTTGGCATAGGGGGTGTGGACGACTTTGAAAACGAAGACTGGATCCTGGATGACATCGGCGACGGCATGGAGGAAGACGCCGGTGCCCAAGGGGACGACGGAAATGCGCTCGTGAAAGAGATGGGTATGGGTATTCCACAACGCCCCCATATGTCCTGACTTCTTTCACAGTAAGTGTGACGAAGGCTCAGCCGGCATTCCAACCAGGCTCTACTCCGATGGAGAACAGAAAACGTTACCTAGGTATGTGTAAACAGTACGAAGAATGTTGGTGAATTAAATTTGTGGGCACTAGCATATAACATGATTGGAGTCATTGAAGTGACCGACCAAGACACCCACCACATTGTCAATGTAGAATTCCACGACCGCTCTGCGCGGAAAGCATATCATTTTACCGATCACTTCAGATACGACCTCGCTGCACTTGGTGGGTGTGGCATCAACCAGATGGACAAAGCTGACCCCTCCCAGGGCCGCGCGGTGCGGTCTATGCTTGCCAACCTGAAAACGAGCATCCAGCGCACGTCGTATACAAACCATACGGCAATTGGGCCACGCAAGGCGAGTGGACATACGAATTGGGCGACAAGGTCCGCGTACTTGGTGTTGCCGCCGGGGGTCCTACGCCATCCAGATCAATGCGTGCCCTTTCCGATGGGGACATGCAAGGGAATGGCAATGTCGTGGTTGCGACAAGTGACAACGAGCTAACTTTCCTGAGTGGCACGGGTATCGAGCGGTGCTCAGTTGCGCTGGACGGGGACTTCCTCAGTATGGTAGCGGGGCCTGAGTGGGTATTCGTCGTCCAGCGAGATGGTTCGACCACGATGGATGGTGAGAGCGTGCTCTCGGCGAGAGCGATACCACGTTTCTGATGATGAACCCCAGGGTCACAGAACCTGATGGGTACGCTGTACGACTTTGAAGACATGTGCGTACTGCAGAATCGCAAGCTTCCCATACGAAAAGGACAAACGTTAAGGTGGATCGGCATCTCAGAAGAAGGCGTATGTACTCCGTCCCTTTCCGTGGCATCTCTTTTGCTGGAGGCTGACTGCTGTCCAGGTTCCTGCGGTGTATGACTCTGCAGGTGTCACGTATTTGATGCCACGGTTCAGAATCCCACTCCGGGGAACATGGATCCGCATTCTGGACACAGAAAAGCTTGAGCGGAGGCAAGGGAAGGATGAATCATACTGGCCAGTCGGTCTCAGCGAGGATGCTTTCATGTGCCTCATCCTGAAGGGTCGACAAGAGCACCCTACATTTCCGCGGCCTCTTATCCAGGAATTGCCCATACGGCTACCTTTCCGTGGCAAAGATCCGAAAGATGCACCATTGGAGGAACAGCAAGTGTAGTCCCCACTTGCTGATACCGAAAGCCACTAAAAAGCTCGCAGTTTTGCCCGCGAGTCCATGCACCTGCAGATTACCCGGGACGCGCTCGGTGATGAAGAGGTCCCGGATGATATCCTGGCGCGCGAGCTCGCGCTCGACAAGGAGCTCGTCCAGCTCATCCAGACCGCCTGCAAGAACGACAAGCTGCCGCGGGCGCTCGAGCTCACGCGTATGCTGCACCACACATCGTCATTCGACATGGCGGTGAAGGTCGCGGCGTTCTACCGCCTCGTCGGATTGCAGGAGAAGATGCAGGCGCTCAAAGAAGACCGCCTCGCGCGCGGCAGGCGGCAGAGGCGGGACTGGACGCGGGACTACGACCCCGTGCTGCCCCCGCGCCTCCCGCCGGCGGACATCCCGCGCGGGGAATCGAGGGCGCTCCAAGATTTTGGGCCGCCCGCGCCCGTGCATCGGCCAGGGCTCGCGCGGGCGACCCCGAGCTTACCTCCACCTCCGAAGGACGACGTTCACGCGTGGGACGACGACTACGCGGTGGCTTCAGGACCCAGCGTTCCCAGTGGGGAAAGCAAGCGGAAGCGGGCGGACGACGACGGCGTTGTGTATGGAGATGTCGCGCAGCCGGACAGTATCAAGCGGCGGGCGGTGGAGGACGACGGGTATGCTGCACCGCCACCCCAAAAGCCAAGTACGCACGTCTTTTTCTTTTTCACGCTCCGTCTCTCTGCTGCTCCCGCTGAGCTTTTTCTATCATATCTATAATAATAATAAAAATAGAAGCCAACCCGTTCGCGAAAAAGCCCGGTGGCGCAGCGGACGGCTCGCGGAATCCGTTCGCGCGAGATAATCCGAACAACAAGTCTCTACACAAGAGCGAGAGTTTCTTCGACAAGGCCGAGGCAGCCGAAACGGGCAAGTGGAAAGGTTCGTCGCCTTTCTTTTCTTTTTCAAGCGTGCACATTGTAAGCCGATACTGAGCGATTGGTGTGTATTCCGTGTAATCAGCAGCAGGCGCAGCGAACGGACGAGGACAAAAAAGGGACAACACAAAGCAGACGACTTTGTTTGGTCTGCCCGCAGTATCCGCACCGGAGAAGCCAGAGAGGCGCGCCCGTAAAAAGGGTGGAGCGGTCCCATGCGAGGGCGGTCGTGGTGCCTCACCCGAATCTCGGGAATCCCAGGATGTTGAGATGGCAGAGTCCCAAAGTGCGGGTGTCCCAACTTCGCAGACGGCGACCGCAGTGGACTCGCAACAAGAGTCGCAGGCAACCGAAGTGATTACGACACAAGTTAAGGGCACGAGTCACTGCCATGCGGCACTTAATGCTGATACGAATTATTCTTAGGAAGAGGGCAGTCCCGAACCGATTGACTGGCCTCCATCGCCACCACAGATGGGACAAAGCCTTCCGGATGAGATATCCGCTAATTGAGTGTTTGTATTGCCTCCACAGAATGTTTTATTATGTTTCCAATACCTCAACACACAATTTATCATGCATTTATACTTTAATCTTAGGTCGGCATATGACACTACTGATCCCGATCGTAGGATACGAATGAGTCTATGTTCAAATCCTTAAAAGGGGGCCAACGAATTCAGTTTATGACTCGGAACGATAGTAAAGCGGCACACCTCTGGAGCAAACGGCCACGCATCGAATGCACGGGCGATAAGGGCCCAGTCAGAGAGGGTCAAGTGTTTTACCATTAGGCGAATATCGACGCGCTCCGTTGGGGGGAGCTCTTTGTTCGTGAGCGTTTCGAGGAGTGCACCTGGTGCGAGTGAACCTATTGCCTTGCGTAATGGCGTCGACTTGAGGACAAACAATCGACGAAGAATATAGTCCCACTGGTCCATCTTGCCCTTGTCTATGACCTGTATTCCAGAGTCAACAACAACGCCGTGAGTGATGGTACATGACAAACCTGCTCAGCTTGGTACGACGTTTACAGTGAGAAACGCTCAGTGTCAACGATTCCGCAGAAGGGAAAACCACTTGCAACAAGTATACAATGCGCGGAAACCACAGGCAACCACCACAAACGCTGCTACTTTACGAACCACCGACAACCCCAGTGTTCATCCATTCCATCACTTTGCTTCGGCTGGCTTCCTGGGCCCTCAGCTCCTCCTCCTCCATGCGCTTCTCCCTTCTGTTAGCAGCCTCCTGCGGTGTAATTCCCTGGAGCGACATTAAAGCCGAATTCAGCTTGTCCATTGCTGTCGCCATCACGTCCCCCCTCCTTATGGACATGTAAGGTCTCCGCTGTAGTGATGCGGGAGGGTCAGGGCCATGAGCGTCGTCATCGTCGTTACTTGGTGGCATGCGGGGTATATCTGCATAATGTTCTCTGCGGTAACTCTTCATCATAGCGTGGACATCATCATCACCCTGCCTGCTCCTCCAGCGGTTGTAAGCGGCAATACCATACAGGTAATCGAGAATGATGGCAGGGGGTAGCGGGATTTCTGTGCCCTGGAACTGTGCATCCATGTGTGCCCCATAGCTAAGGGCGACAGAAGGGTTCAAGACTCCCCGGTTTCTTAAGTATGCCAACGTGACTGGGTCATCACCTCCGGGATCCAATTGTTGTAGTGTGATGTAATCCGTGGGCACAGGACCTTGGTCGACTGGCTCGAGTCTCCGTATGTCAGTGGGTTCCAATCCATAATTCGGCGTCTAAAAGTGGTTGCATTTCAAGGGTGCCTCAATCTGAACTACCAAAATTTCTCACCTTTAAGAAGGCAACCTTTCCATTAGCAAGGCGTACATGCAGGACCTTATTCAACAATATTCCATTCTGAACATCATCAATCCCAGAAATTGGAGGCGGTGAAAGGTGATAAAGGGGAGAACGATCTTTGACAACCCTATCGATGTACTAGAACAGACCATCATCAAAGGACCACATAGGATGATCATGAACATTACCTCGTCGCCTTTGCTCCGGGGAATCAGGTGTACTGCATCACACTGGTCTTCAGGCCGTTGTGTGATGACGCAGGACGATCCATCTCGTCGTATGACATCCTCTCTGAAATTGTAGCGGCGAGCTGTTTGACTAGTAGTCGTGATCTGATCATTTAGGCCTTCATGGTCCACGAAAATACAATTCTCTGGGATACGGGGACCATGGTGAGCAATGATCTCACATAAAACATGAAACTTTACCGGAGGGAGTATAGTAGTATATAACGTCGGCCAACTCAGTGCTTTGATAGTCAACTGAAGCTGAAGGGTTATCCGGCGTTGTAGAAAGATGACCACGGGCTCCACAAATAGTGAACATGACGTATCGCAGCCATTTGAAGGGGTGTATAGACAGCCTCTGAACGTCACTATCGGGAATAGAAAGGAAATGCACTTGAGATCTGTGAACGTTCAGATAGATATTGACCATGATGATGATGGTTGACGACAGTGATAGATCCATTTCAGCTTCCAGCTCCAGGAGTTAGGTGGCGACCCCTATCACGTGTCCTGGGATGATCTGACCCCATGGTGCAACATAATTTAAATATGCTAATTTATTCAACCACCTTTTGAAATCTCAGGTCACCCAACCTTCCTATCAGCGGATTTGCGTGGCATTCCATCGCTTGACCTCTCCCCTCTCCCAGAATTGAAAATCCGCTCTCCGCCGCACCGCTTACAAGGCGTCTTTCTCTACCATTTTCCTCCCTATTTGGCTTAGTTCGTGTGGCACCATCCGTACTTTTTTCGTCTCAGATAGATCATGTGCCTGTTCTGTATCGCTGTATCGCAGGCTACTGTTCGCTCAGTGTCCTATGTAGCGCTCAGGTTATTGGAGCAGTCGCTGGGGTGTATTCTCTGAACACAGTTGCCTAAGGGACATTCGACGAAACGTCCTATTACAACTCTCGATAGAGAGTAGTCGCTTGCCCCTGCGTTGCGGACCTGCACAGCAGCAGAAGCCATGACTACTACATAGCCATTCGCCTTCTGAAGATGCGGAATGGCGAAGTTCATATCACGGGTGAGCAAAGGAGGCTTAGGCGTGCAAGTCGGGCAATTTCTTACTGAGTGAATCTATGGACCCCATGAAGGTCAACTTACCAGTAATTCCACCAACACCGAGTCCTGTGAGGCGAATGTTGTGCGAAAACTCATTGTGAACGGAAAGGTCTTGACACGGCAAGGAGATGGTGACAGACATTTGGGCTACGGCTTGATGGTGCCCGCGTTTACGATGAGAATATCCAGCTTGTAGATGAAGAGAACCTACCGCCTTGCCGTGTGCTGTCATAACCCTAATCTCCTTTATTCACTTTGGCAGAGCCTCAGGCATCGAGGCATCAACGTGGTTTTTTACCCCTCATCATCATTTGTTAGGGGGCAATCCGGCGCCAGCAGATTAGCGTGCGAGCGGAGCGCACTACCGGAGGAGTAGCGGAGCGGAGCGCGATGGAAGCGCACCGGATGCTCATAGGGGGCACTCGGATAAACTCGGAGTCATATGCAATCGCTCCGAAGGAGATCCGGGTGCATTGATAAGATAAACGAGTCCATACACTGGCATCGCTCGCGTATTCCAGGAAGAAATGGGCCGCCTTCCAAGCGGCCCAGATGGTATTTTCGCTGAATTCGAGGAGACCGCTGTCGCCAGTGCCAGCATCGCCCAAGTACATCGTGAAGACGGAGAGCCCGGAGACTGGGTTGCGGTCAAGATTCAAAAGCCCTTGGTGGCAAAGCAGATGGAGCCTGATCTAGCCGCGTTTCGCGCCATCATATAGATATACGAGGACTGGGTGTTTGACCTATTTCATTGTTGGTATGCGTTCCCCCCTCCCCAGCGGCAGATTGCGAATGTATGCCGGCTTGCGCTTTGGCTGTGCCTCCCCATGCCAGTCGATAAATCTCTTGGGACTCTATTGTCACGGTTGTTGCTTAAGTCTCCCAGTAAATGACTTATCGAAATTTATTCTTATGATTTTATGACTGAGTGTAGTCAGAATCGTTAGAGTCATCTGTCACGGTTTCCTCGAAGGAAGGGTCGTCATCGTCGTTACTTGGTGGCATGCGGGGGGGTATATCTGCGTGATGTTCTCTGCGGTAATTCCTCATCACAGTGTGGACATCATCATCACCCTGCCTGCTCCTCCAGCAGTTGTAAGCGGCAATACCATACAGGTAATCGAGAATGATGGCAGGGGGTAGCAGGATTCCTGTACCCTGGAAGTAACCATACGGCAATTGGGCCACGCAAGGCGAGTGGACATACGAGTTGGGCGACAAGGTCCGCGTACTTGGTGTTGCCGCCGGGGGTCCTACGCCATCCAAATCAATGCGTGCCCTTTCCGATGGGGACATGCAAGGGAATGGGAATGTAGTGGTTGTGACAAGTGACAACGAGCTAACTTTCCTGAGTGGCACGGGTATCGAGCGGTGCTCAGTTGTGCTTGACGGGGACTTCCTCAGTATGGTAGCGGGGCCTGAGTGGGTATTCGTCGTCCAGCGAGATGGTTCGACCACGATGGATGGTGAGAGTGTGCTCTCGGCGAGAGCGATACCACGTTTCTGATGATGAACCCCAGGGTCGCAGAACCTGATGTGTACGCTGTACGACTTTGAAGACATGTACGTACTGCAAAATCGCAAGCTTCCCATACGAAAAGGACAAACGTTAAGGTGGATCGGCATTTCAGAAGAAGGTGTATGTACTCCGTCCCTTTCCGTGGTACCTCTTTTGCTGAAGGCTGACTGCTGTCCAGGTTCCTGCGGTGTATGACTCTGCAGGTGTCACGTATTTGATGCCACGGTTCAGAATCCCACTCCGGGGAACATGGGTCCGCATTCTGGACACAGAAAAGCTTGAGCGGAGGCAAGGGAAGGATGAATCATACTGGCCAGTCGGTCTCAGCGAGGATGCTTTCATGTGCCTCATC
>QLOZ01005792.1:0-24995 GCA_003314065.1 Lactarius sp. MG50 | reverse complement strand
AGGGGTCGCGTCTAGAGGACTCAACATGATGCTCGGCTGTGTTGATCCGCTCCAACTCTGCGGCGTGAGTCTCGCCAAAGCTGCGTGTGTCAGAACGGTCCAGATTCGCCCCTGGAGGCGCGGAGAGTGTGACCTGGCCAGGCTGCCAGTGATCCAGTGCATGTTGCAAGGAAGCGCGAATAGAGCCTGTCTCCTCGCTACTTGCGTAGGGCAGACTTGATGACGATGGGACAGAAGGTAAAACAGCGAGAACAGCGTCAGCAGCCTGCGCCAGGAGGGAGAGTTTCTCTCCATACTGAGAAGGAAAGAAGGTGATGAGACGATAGTAAAACAAGCACACAGGTTTGAATCACCTCTCGGAGTGCCTGGAACCTCAACTGTTCACTCTCCCTCAGGGCCTTCCTCAGAAAGATTTCGTGCTGCCTTTCGGCGGGTTCATCATCGCTTTCAGCTTTAGCGAGCTGCCCCTGAAGTTCCGCAACGTGCTTTTCATAGCCTCTCTCCTGACTATGCTCAACGCGCGAAATCTGATTCTGGATTCCAGCGCGCACGTTGCGCTTCTGGGTAAGAGCAGCTTCGTTATCCCTCAATTGCTTGAGTGGTATGCGTGCTGAGTCGAGTTTCATAGAGAGTGTGCTAGCAAGTGAACCCGCGATGTAGTTCAGGAAAGCCAACCTATCGGAAACTGTGGCAGTTCAATGAGATCGATAACACGCTATAGTTGTACCACCAACCATCCTTGACATCGGACGACTCGTTCTGGCCCCACATATAGAGTTCCTTGCTTTGCGCCTGGACATCGCGCGACAGAGCTTTGAAATCAAGGGCAATGCCTTTCTCAGATGTGACTATCTTCTGCAACGGGCCGGTAGAACTAAAAATTACTGATTAGATGATGTCAAGAATCGAACACTGGGACACTCGGACTCACGAGTAGCTCTGCTGAATTTGGCGGAACTGGTGTTGTATCTGCTCTAAGGCATGACTCTTATGAGCGCCACCACCGTCGGAGAGAGGGGGCGAGGCGCCGGTGGAGGGACGAGTAGCTCCTGTGCGGGGAGGGAGATGTTGCGATAAGGGAGAGTTACTTAGAGCATTCTGCGCCTTGTCTGCGACAGAGGACAAGAAACCGGATACTGACATACTAATTGTGAGTCGTGAGGGTCAAGAGAGAAAATAGGGACGAAAGGAAAGGGTTTCTATTATATACTGCAGCTGGTGCCTCATCGGGCCCCATCAGCCTGTGATAACTACGTATGTCATCGATGTACTCCGCACTGCACTGCGCCGCGTGCGCAACACTGCTGCGGCCGGGTCCATCCATCCCCATAATACAAGATAATAACTAACCCCGACCTCCTCTCAAACTATGATCTTCCGTATCGACTTGCCCTTCTTTTCAGAGTCCTTGTGAGACTGGAACTCTACATCTGTGGCCAGCGGTCCCGCTAGCTTCTGCGAGTCGCTGTAACCAAGTACAGATGTCTTGAAGTGTCTCCCAACGGCCTCAATCCGCTCCCGTAATTTATCATCATCTGCGCCTGATGGCGCCAGGCGCGTCCAGATCGATAGTCGATAGAATTGTGGCCGAGTGGAAACAATAACACCCGTAACCAGTGATTGCGTTCCCGGAGGAGCTTCGGGACTCGTTAAATAAGGATCGAACGTCTCGCCGATGGCTGCCAGCATCTACGCCATCACACGTCGTCAGGCCAACGTCGCATAGTATCAGTTTCTGGCTTACAGTGTAAAGCCACATTTTATCGACGTTCCCTCTATTCTTCTCCCTAGGAAGTTGAATACTCCATTTTCCGCCGCTTTTATTTGCATCATCCTCCCAAGCGGGAATGATGCCATCCTGTTTGCCATGTTAGGCGACCATGACCAGTCGCACGCACAGAACCGCACCTTGAACAAGTAGTAGTTGGCCTTCTGGGGTAGTTGTGATGGCGGGACAATGTTATTGTACAATCTAACAAAGGCAACGTCAACCGCTCGTCAGTCTCACTAGAAGAATCACATACCCCCAAAACTCTTCCACACTATCAAAGCTGATAACCCGTTTTATATCTTCCATCCATCCCAACGCTGCGCCAGGTGTTTGCGGGACGGGCGTTTGAGGGAATGCAGTAGATGGCGTCTGTGGTAGATTTCGACCCTTAGTTGCAGGGGAGTCGAACCAGAGCGTCCATGGGGAATAGAGCGGATGCTATGAAACCAAAAAAAAAAAAGGTTGGTGGGTCAGAACAAAGATGAAATGTGAGGAAGCACCTTGACGTTGAAATTTCTGGGATCGCTAAAAACGGTGCGAATTGTTTCGGCCTGTGCTTGCATATCGACCTCCTGGATTTCGCCGGGTTCCAGTGACTCTTCGTCTCCAGTCTTGCTCTCCTTTGTGATAGAATGACTATCCGCTTCAGGATGTTCGGCAAGTGCGGCCTGCACGGCGGAGCGCGCAGCTTGCATAGCGGGGCCAGGAAGAGAAGAAACCGAGGTCATTTTGAACGGAAAGAGGGGGTGGCTCTCGTAGCTTCCCTGCGAAAACGAAGAAGGTGTAAAATTCAAGATATGTGTGGGTGCTGCGTGCGTGCGTGCGTGTGAGTTGCGCCGGCGTTACACTCTCCTTTCTTTCAACGGCATGGGCATATTATGTAATTACCCCCAAGGCTTTGCTAACAGACTTGTAACCATGCCATCATTCCTGTGCAGGTCGGCGCCAACCTTTCAACCCGTTACCATCAGAAGTGATCCGGGGCCAACCACCAAGCACCGATCCAGAGAATCCCATTACCAGAAAATGGTGTTATGAGATAAGAGGTTAATCAAAGTGAAATGGAATCTATTTTTCATATAAATTTCAGGGTGTGTCGAGAGTGAGTGAGCGCTGTTTGCGTAAGGTCGAGTAGTAAGTGCCGACGGCGGCCTGCCAAGCTTGAGTGTCAAGGGCATAGCACTACTAGCGTCTCTCTCTCTCAGGGTTACTTTGATCTGTCACCCCTAATTCCTGCAATGCGGCCGCAAACGTTATTCGTTATTTCAATAATTGGCTTGCTACAGAGCCGATAACGTCGGGTGAGTTACCCCCTCGATGCAATAACACCTCCACGTTTTTGTTGACGTGAACCCCTCATCGTTACAGAGTTTCACACATGGTCGCAGTGTCCAAAATTAACCTAGAGCAATTGTCTGTATCGCGCGAGATCATAAGCGTAATTAATATTTACTGGAATAAGCGTAAAACACAACGACATAAAAGAATCGATTCTCGGGAGGACAACAACAGAGCGGGGATCAGTTGGATACACGGGCAAGTCACCCCGCAGGGAGGGGTGGGGGAGGAGCTTCCTTTCATATTGGCTTTGCCTCTGCCGGGAATTCGTGGTAACTTGTCGGATGTCGCCTTTGGAAGTCCAAGCTAAGGACTTGATCTCGAAGTTCTAGGAACTGGATGATCGGCGGATCAGCTCTATGTGCCAGTTAGTTGCGGGGTGTCGGTCATACATTTTTTTCCTCTTCAATAGTTTCTTCATGGGTCTTCCTGAGCACATTCTGCGTGTTGACTAGCATCGTCTGGGTGAAGCGCTGTTAAGTAAGGGGCCACAGGTTTATATGTAACAAAAGTACCCTTATCGAACGACTTGTAAGCCCGCGATAGGTTGATACGCGCTCGAGCGCAATAGGTTCATGCCCAACCAAGCGGAGTTGTTCGTGCAAGTATGTGATATATTGCTCAAGACACTCCAGATAATAACGCTTTTTGTCATGCGAAGATATCGTGTCGCTACGCAATACGTCAGCTGCAATAAAACGAAGAAAGTAGTCAGATCATAGTGGAACGTACGGATCTGTTGGTGAGAAACCTATGCTTTCTTGAAGGACGCGTTGGAGTGCCTTGCGTTGAGTCTCGACCTTTTTCTCCGTTTTACGGCCTGGCTTGGCTGATGCATTGATAGACCTCTGCTTGCTCGTTGCCTTGTTCAAGAGTTCACTTGGCGTCGGAAATGTCTCACGGGGGACATTAGCATATACCTGGAGAAGATCAGGCTCGTCGTTCATTGCGGGATGTTTAGGCTCTGGGTTTGTTCCTTGGCCGTAGGGGTTGTCGCGCAAGGCTGACGAATCCGGAGAGATTATCGGCCAGGAGGCTCTAGAGACAGGAACAGGTGAGTGCAGGTGAATGCCTGGTGTTTGCGCATACTCCAGTTGTGGCTGTTGCTGGAGTATGTTATTATTTAGGGGCGGAGGCGCGACATTGCCAGGGTGCCAAACACTATGGAGGAGGGGAAGCGCAGGATAAAGGCTGTGGTCGGAATTGTAAAGCGGATTGGTCACGACGTCAGCTTGACAGTGCTCTCCGGGAGATGAGTACAGGGCCATATCGAGATCACTGTATGTTTGCATAGGGATCTAAATAACCAGTCAGCGGGAAGATCTGATGACGATGAGTTGCGTACCGCCGCATAAACGTCGTAGTCAGCAGACTGCGGGGGATAGAAAGTCGCGAAGGGGTTGACGGTCTGAAATGACAATGGATCCATTCACGAACGGGTTGGGTCAAGTCCTGCAGCTGACTTGACTGAAAGACGGTGCGAGAACGGAGGACAGGATACTTATAATGGGACCGGGTCGATGAACGGATCCATGAATAGGCATAGTAAACCGGGCAAAGTCACGCTCCAAAGTGGGGTTTTAGTTTACTAGTTGGGGCATGGCATGCACTGACCGCCGTCGAGGGAATTCTGATCGCGGGCAGGCCTAGAATCAAACACTCTTCTTACTATCCACGACTTTGGCGCAAGAGGGGAAATTAAAAGAGTCGACGAAAAAGCAAAAAATAAATAAGGACAGGCTCAGGCTGACCACCTCAGCGTGCAACGGTTAACAAATAGATTTTGTCCAGATGTGGCGTTAACCTTCGCCTGGCGCAGAGATTAAAGCCTCGCTTAATATTTTCCCTGGTCTACAAGCCCCCTCGTCGATGATCTGTCAAGGAAGTGCGGGAAAAAACGGCACCCTAGTATGCAGTCTGGGTCACGTACATGTGCACGGAAAATGCGGGGCAGTCGGGCACACCAAAATCTGGAAATGTAATAAATACTTTTCGAGATGGTAGCAGGTGGAGGCCGGAGGGACATCGGGAGTATCGAGGGTGAGATCTTGTGGAATCTCGACGATGCGACCATATCGACCCGATGGCATGACCGGGAAGCAGGCTGGGGCGGCCTCCGGCTGTGCCCGCAATCGAACGTACCGCATATGAAGTACGTACTGCGTCGCCGCGAACCGTGCATGCTGACGTCTAAGTCGATGCAAACTTTGTCCACTCTGTAGAAGCTGCCGTCGTCCCATCGCCCATCTCCTGGGCCGTGTTATGAGTGCCAGATTCGGAATGGATTTACTTCCCGGGTTTTACGTATATTTCCTCCTCTACCTGATTAGTCCTCGGTACGAGGTAGCCCTCCTCAGTTGGATATAGATTTTCCTGTTCAGCCGACGCCCTTTGAGTTGCTCGCGAGCACGGTGAGTTGGTCGGTTTCAGGATGGCATTCGTGCCTCATCTCCGCTTCTAGAAATTCTTATCGTGTCAACCCTTCAAATCATCGAATTTCTCTTAAACTTCCGGGTTTCCGAGTCCGAATCCGCGTCCTGACATCCCCAGACCATCTTTCTAGGTCCTACTGAGATGGCAGCATCGGCCAACGCCCAGCTCTCTCTTCCGATCCAACGCTCACTTCAAGCCCAAATTCACTCGGTCGACAGTACTATGGCCCAACAAACGTCTCCTTCACCCACCACCAGCGATTTCAGCGAAGTGTCAGTTTCGCTGGCTCCTTCAGTTGAAACCTTTGGTCCTCCGGCTCCGTCTTTTCTGCCACCCCCAGATATACAATCTCATTTTTCTGGAGTATCTGCCCCGTACTCCTCCCGATCACCCTCTCAGATAGTAATTGCGCATCCATATGCGAGGTTATACGCGAAGAAGAACGCTACGGGGACGAAGCGCCGCAAAATATGGAACCATGCACTTGAGAAATCTGTCTTCAGCGCTCATGAAATGTACGTAGGGGTCATTTATCCCTACATGATTCTGGGTACTGACTCACAGTGTCAGAGCAACAATGGGTGCGCCCCATCGTCGGACTATTTATATAGCTACCCTCGAGGCGCACATCGACCGTCTTCATTCGCAACTACTGGCTATTGGTTTGTATCCGGTGCCGTTTGAACGTCTCGAGCCATTCAAGGGTCTTAACTGCAAGACGGCGAAAGTCAGTCTATTTTTATTTTCGGAACACAAAAATTGTAACATATCCCGCAGAGTATGGTCGCTGGACTGCAGCACGATGCCAGTCACATCAAGATGAAATTGCTTGAGCTTGAGCGAGCGGTTAGTAAGCATCGATAGACTCGCTGATGCATGCTGAATTTTGGTTTCTCGAAGAATCATGGCCTTAGGAATATTTTGAAGACGCGAAGCGGTCATTATTTGGAGGCTCAGGATGATGCCCACGAGGTTGGCTTGTGTATGCGCCACGACTCGTTAGATTCGTTGGATTCCACGACGAGTGCCTAGGGTGGTTCCGTCTTGGTGACTTGGCTTAACCCAGAACGTTCTGCCTCGGTGACGGTGACGTAACTGTAGTAATCATCCTCTTATCAACGAAATAAATTATGCATTTCCGTATTGAGTAAACTGGCCACAGCTGACTTTGAATGTGGATCAGTGGATGTCCGCTGGCCGCAACGCGCAACGCATTCTCACATCCTTTGCTGGTAGCGCTGTACCATCCCGCCTCGAACCTATATCAGGGCTTACCTTATCACTTCTCTCTTACATGGAAAAGGAAGATCTCGAAACCTATCAAGTGCAACTTTCCCAAGTCGAACTTGCGCTTGCCGCAGACCCGGACAATGCAGAGCTCGCCTCTCTTCGCTCAGAGCTCCAGGAGCTCATCACTCTAACAAAGACAGTCATCTCTCAGAGTGAAAGCGCTGCATCGTCCTCCAAGTCAACAGATACCTCGCGGAAGACAATGGCTACACAACAATCCGTCAAATGGTCTGCAGGGGACGAGTGTCTGGCTAAATACTCCGGTGATGGTGCATGGTATCCCGCGCGTATCAACTCAGTGGCCGGTTCTGCCGAAAAGCGTATATACAGCATCCTGTTCAAGAGCTACAATACAACCGAACAGGTCGAGGCTTCCTCACTCAAACCCCTTCCGCCTAATTACAACCTTCTCCCCGCTGCGAAGCGCAAGGCAAAGGACGACGAGGACGAAGAGAAGGAACGGAAGCGAAAGAAAAACGAGAAGAAGTTGGAGACGCGAGCGGCTAAGGCAAAGGAACAGCTGCAGAAACAGGCGACTTGGCAGAAATTTGCGAAAAAGTCCGAGAAGAAGGGTGTCCATATTGCGGGGATTGCAGGGACGAGTATATTTAAGACCCCCGATAACCCTCTTGGTCGTGGTCCGTTTCTCCGTCCTTCTCCATATGACGTTTAACTTACGGGGTTCTCAGTGGGGGTCACAGGAAGCGGTAGGGGAATGACGGAATACCAGGCAAAGGGAAAACACAAGTTCGACCAAGTTCCAGAGCTGGCCTAATATTTCCCCACTCATTGTAAGGGCCTTTCTCGCTCATCTGACATGCTCCGAACTTATGCCATTTTGGGGGCCGTTTTGCGCCAGCCCCGTTTGTCGTGGTTGGACATAGAGAACATGCCAAGGGAAGGGGTGGAGTCTACGGGTTTACAATGATCATCCGTGATGTCTTTTTCTCTCTTCATCTCGACCGCCCGGACCTCACTACCATCACATACTTATCCGCTCTTCCCAGAAAAACGGGAAGAGTCTGGGGATATTCCCATTAAATGGTCATTGCTAACGAGGCTACGTAAAGTCATTGCATCTCAATGTATTCCCCATGTCCGCTTACTTGTACCCGTAATATGACCAGAGTGGACCAACAACTGAGACCGCCGCTGCTCCACGGGTACTGATGATCAGCGACGAGCCTGCGCATTTTATTACATCCACTCTACAACTCGGGGACGCGGTTTCCCGGAGTTGAGAAGGCTTCTTGCCGATCAGGATGCGGTAACAGTGCCTTCCAGTACGTCTCAGCCTCACACTTGAGGACTTATTGCACCGACACCGACACTTATTCGCACCGCTGCCTCCATTGCTCTTGGCAGGCAAGTTACAGTGCTCGAGTACAGCGCGCATACAGCCCACTACTGTCACTATGGCCTTGAGAGGCTATGGTAGTATTTGAGCCGTTTTGCACAATGGGGTAGGGAGTACGCCTGACTGGGTAGGGTGATGGGTCGCAGATCATCCCAGATTTAATCAACGTCGGATATTGCTTCGTGCACTTTCTACTCGATTTGGCTCAGCCAGGTGCCGATTTGAACACTTGTCTCGCAGTACGGTTTCTGATGTCCCGTCCGCGGCACTGGTTATGGAAAGCCTTGGAGAACGAACAGGTCGGACAAGAACAAGATAGGGGGTTTGACGGGATCTGCAGAGATTTCTGCCCAGAAAAGGTATTTTGCCACCGCCTCTGGTGATGGACGACGGAAGAATTATGGGAAGCGGTCCTGGTAACTGGTGACCGCTGGGCTGGCCAGATCCACACGTATGATCTCACTGTTTTCGCACATGTATTTTCGTTGGGTCGCACTCGGTAATGGAGTCTGCCTGCTCGGCAACATGATACGTCCGTGACAAAGTTCTAATCCCACAGACCGCTCTTGTCAAGTTTGACTCGATTGTCTTGTTTACTCTTACTTCCCTTTGCCCGTCCGATCCGCTCCGCTCCCCGTCTTGAGTGATATTTTTGCTTCTGCCGTGCCCGCTCTTTGTATGCGTCAATGGCTGCCTTGTCTTTAATTTCTTTTCTCTTTGACGCATTCATCGAGAGAGAATGCTCGAGGTTGTTCGCGAGTTGGTCTGCTGGACTGGACGATGCCGAACGCGGCGGTCCTTGTGACAGCGACCCTGAACTTTCCTCAACGTTCTCCTGCGCCCGGGCCAGCCGTAACTCGGTTGAGCTATTTCGTTCCTCGTCCTCGTCCTCGTGCTCCCGGTCCTCTCCACGGCTTGACCCTGCTTCCTCAACCTCTCCCTCGCCCCCCTCTTCCCCCTCGCTCCCTTCGTCCTCCACAATCTCTTCATCTTCTTCGCTCTCGTCCTCCGATTCTGGCTGACCCTCCTTGGTCGACTCCATATACTGCTGACATTAGCGCACAGCAGACACGGACAAAATAAGGGCCGGACCTGTTCTAGAGCTCTCATCTCCCGTCGTCCAAACCCACTTGCCTCGACAACAACGTCTAGCCGAAAATTGTCATCGTCCTTGCTGTCGTCGCCAATCGTGCTTTTGAATCGCGGATATATCGCACTCTCATACCTAAAGCGCCTTCGGAAAAACGTGCGGATGCACTCGACGTCCCTATTGAAATACCTGAAACGGACGAATCACTTCATCATCATTCTGCTTGCGTGTGGAATCACTGACCATTCTGCATTTTCATGCGACGTGCTAACCATTTGAGGGAAATCAATTACGATAGGTTTGCCGTCGCTGCGACGAATGAGGATATTGAATTCGTTGAAATCACCGTGTATGAGTCCCGCATGCGCGAACCGGACAATAAGGTCCATTAGTTGGGAGTAGAGGTTACCAGGGGAAGGCACTTGATCGATTTGGCGCCTATTCCCCAGAGCCATGAGATAAACGCATGCAATAAATCGAAGCTAGTGGCTACCCACAGAGGGTACGCATCAATGAATTCCATTAGTATACAGTGTCTAGCCTGGTCTATTGGCCGAGGCACAGGGAACTGGTGTTCATGCAGTACCTGCCAAGTAGAACGAGGCCATTTGAGTGTGCTCCTCAAACGAGTCATGTTATGCAACGCGGCAGACCTTCAAGAATGCCCACTCCTTTTGCGCTGCTAGTCGCGACATGTACATCCACGACGCAGATTTCCGTTTGCCCATGTAGTCACGCTTCTCTTTGATAGCGCGGAAAGAGACGCGCCCAAGGCTATTGAGAAGAGTATCTTAACGCGCTCTACGACATGTTAGACGGATATAGCATACCGATGTAGTTTTAGAACCATTTCATGTCCTTCTGCATCCGCTACGATATAGATGTCTTGGAGCGGGAAATCAGAATGACCGGGTATCAAACAGAAGAACAAACCAGATTCTTTGCCAACCCCAATCTGATTTCCGACAGAATACACAGAGTCACGTTTTGATAGCGCTCGCATAGCAAGATAGTCGTAGCCTCCATACGTTAAACGGTACCCATCGTCTAGTCGAACGTCAGTTTCAGAGCCGCAACATGTCATTGGTAATGTACACTTGGAGTTTTGAACTCTCGCCACTAGGTTTCTTTTAGCCAATATACCAAGGATCTTGTTCACTCCTCCGTTACGAAGGCCGGAGACCTGGGCAATCAACGTAGAAGGGACGACCTCGTGGTTTTTTGAGCCCATTTCAACCTGAATCGAGGGGGAAAAGTCATTCTGAATGATCGGATACAGTCAGAAGGACAGCAAGTACCGCAGTAAGCACCCTAAAATCCTCAGACGTGACATATCGTAGATCCGTGGCATCGAGCTTCATCTTTCGCACAAAGGTCAAGGTTCGTGATAACAGTCACAATCAGAGTTTGCGCCTGTGCTAGTCCTCAAACATGGCTGGGACAGAGCGCTCCGCGAATGGCGCGCGGTACCCGCGGCGCCGGGTCACATCACCTTACTTGTCACCCCGCTGACAGCGTTCTCTCACAACCTGTGTGATCATATCGCGATTATGTCTAGCCGCGTCAGGAGAGCAAACAAGGTTGGGCATGACAGAATTGCCCATACTATGTGCTCTCAAAAATGCTTACAAAATTTCAGGCCACCACAAATCAGCTTTCGTCTGTAGTTGCCGGGGTCTTCGAACTGAAGGACGTTAGGTAGGCTTATATGGAAATTCAACGAGGCAATATGTCAGTTTTTTTGAACCCATATAGATATCCTGCCCAGGTTGTTGCCCCTTCCGAGCTCTCAGATACAGATCAAAAGAGTATATGGAACATATTTGAGCAGAACATGCAACACATGTACGGTCATTGCGGTCCACTAGGCTTATCATGAAGGATATTCTGCCAGGTATACCAAGTCCTCCATGGGATGGGATCCACCATCGAAAAAGCAGGAGCTTTTTCATCGCGATTCTCGCTTCATCCTACTCAGACGTCGGCAATCCCAAGATAGAGCAGACCCACTTTGTGTAGAACCGCCTATTATTGCTTACTCAATGTTCCGCTTTGACATGGAAGATGACGAATGCGTTCTGTATTGGTACCGACAGTCTTCAAGTTCAGAATAATCCGGGACTCATTGAATGTCTAGCTACGAGCTACAGGTGTCGCAATCGGTACAACGGGGCGGTATAGGAAAGGTGCTGATGCAATGTCTATGTGACATCGCACGTAAATGGAACATGCAGAAGGTCATGCTCACCGTTTTCAAAGGTGACGACACGCACATGCCATTCTTGACTCCCATACTTAGAAAGAACTATTCCTCAGAGAACCAACCGGCATTTTTATTTTACGACGCTATGGGGTTTGTGCAATTTCTCGTGAGTACGTATGAGAGGCTGATTGTTTATATAAAGCTTCAAAGTGGGGTCAGACGGTGAAATGGTGGATGATATGGATTATTGGATCATGTCAAAGGATATAGCTGTCTCTTAGATTGTTTGTCGATGTTTGTCCTCTACTTGTGTCGTCCCCGTGTCAGTGTCAGTCACTACTCGACTGGTTACTGTTCCTTTCACCTATGCTTTCCAAAGCTACTCCTCTGCGCTCATTGCGCGTTCGAGCTGGCAGAGAGGTGGTTACAAAGCGTTTTGCGTCTCATGGTGCACCTCATTACAATGAACCTACTGGTTATATATTCGGAGAGAAGGTGACGATCTACGGTCAACTGCTTCGCGTCTACTAACGACAAGCCCGGGCAAGTAGCCCCCAGCTCCGGGACAGAAACGAGTGAAAGAGGACTGGGAGAATATATGGTATATTGGGATGTTCGGTACCATCGGGTTGACTGCACTTCTCTTATACTACAAACCAGACACCAGGTGCGCCCACTTCTGTTTTATTCAAACAAAAAAAAACATTGATGTGAGGCACTCAGCATACAAGGGTGGGCATTGAAAGAGGCGAAAGCGAGAATGGAGGCACGCGGGGAGAAGGTTCAATATGAGCCGTCACGACCGTAACCACAAAACCGTTCTAGATAAGAAATATCGCACTCATTCCTCTAGACCCCACGTATTAAGCAACCAAGTCGTGGGATGTACATTACGGACAATTTTTAAGGCTTGTCTATATCTGGTTCTAGAGTTTGTGAACAGCTTTAAAGCAAGACTAACCATTGGTTGCTGCCAATATCTCGCGCCCGAGCCTTCCGGCATCACGACTCGCAGTGGGTTTTGTAATCATCCTCCGACAACAAACCCTCGAGCTATCAGTGTGTTAGACCCGTACACAGCCCGTCAAAGCTGAATAAACCTGCCTCCTTGGATTCGGCCAGCTTAAGTTGAAAAAGCCAACCTAATAGGGTCTGAGCAGGAACAGTATGGAAGCGAAGGCGAGAAACGTACCCTGGTCTTCGGGAGACTTGTTCAGGAGAGACGGTTGATCGCCCAACCCTTCGTTGATGGCGAGAACTTCTCCAGAAACGGGGGCAAACTGATATGGTACTGGTGAGCAAGAGAGTGTAACACGGAGGGCCTCAACTTTGTACGAACAATGTCTGAGGCCGCTTTAACACTCTCAACGGCACCAACAGGTTCTGTAAGGTCGTGCGGTGAGATATATCAGAACGAGGTTGAAAAAAAAAAAACGACTGCTCACCACCCTGCTTGATTGTTGCGCCCGCCTCGGGAAGTTCGACAAAGACGACGTCACCGAGGCTCTTCTGGGCATAGTCCGTGATGGACACCGTGCCGATACCAGTCTCATCGTCAAACTTGATCAACTCGTGGTCCGGTGTGTATCGTTTTGCTGGCCCCAAGGTGAACCCACTGCTCGCAGACCCACGCGAGACAGGATGGGAAAGGACTCACTGACGATAGTGCGCCTAAGAGGGAGTGAAATGGGAATGGGGCGTATGGCACGCTGGACACGCAGTGCGCTGGTAAAGCTTGAGGCATACCGCAGTGAGTGCATGGTCAAGTAGGGTCACGACAGTCGTCGGACGCGGCAAAACAAGTTTAAGATATTAGCGTAGCGCGATCACGTGACTTATGTACCTTAAGAACATAACGTCTTACGGACATAATCGGCTCAGTGTCCGAGTGCGACTGCGCATACAATGAAAAGAGTAGATATAAAATCACTCGAGTTGACGTGCATTAGATCTAGGTGTATACTACATGGGAGCAGGACGCGCGACGGCGACGTCCGTCCGTTTTGGAAGGAAATGAGTGGTGTAATACGCAATGATGCTCGTGCGTTTGCATAAACAGACAGCAAGTTCCATGGCTCATTTTATGGGAGGATTTTAGTAACAATACCAGTCCCGACTACCGGGAAGATCATTAGACGTGTTCACGTAGTGTCAACAAGGAACTTACTGGTTTTTCCACCTTCCCGCAGGGTGAAGCTGCAGTTGTTTGTGAGAAGCGGACGGTAATGAGCAAAGCGGCTCTACTCACCGGGAGCCAACCTCGGCAGCAACATCGTGAACGAGGTCGCAAACCATCTCGACGTTGTCACCAGGCATTACCTAGTGAATATTAGGACGATGCGTAAAAACGGCGGGAACAGTGAACTCGCGTACCATCTTCTCGGCGGCATCCGTGGTCCCCTCAGGCCAGGTCAGCGCAACGGTAACGTCGGCGGTGCGAATAAATAATTGTGGCCGGTAGTTGCTCATAAAAGGATTGAAACGGCCACCTTCATGGGTTCTGGCTATGAGCAAGGCTGCCTAGCATAAAAACAGCGTAAAACGTGCCTTCATCTTTCGTTAGGACCTGTATGAAGTATTGGTTTAGGTTTATAGATTGGGTTCACGACGTCAGTACTCACATAGATTTGGGCCTGGAACTTCGTGATGGGCTTCATGGAGCCTGGAGCAATGATGACCTGGCCACGTTTCATTTGTTCACGTTTGACGCCCCGTAGGAGGGCACCCATGTTGTCACCAGCCTCGCCCTGAAGTGTATTTAGTATGAATTAACGAGAGACTAGACTCTCACAAACCCGGTCCAACTCCTTATGGAACATCTCTAATCACGGTCAGTTGATGATTCTGGAACGACGAGCTTGCCCTCACCAATGCCCGTAAGTGTAGTTTTGAAGTGCGCACCGAGCCCGACGATCTCGACCTCAACACCTTTAGTAGCAATGCCACGCTCAACGCGACCAGTAGCCACAGTACCACGACCAGAGATTGAAAAAACGTCTGGAAACGTCAGTGAGAAAAGTAGGGAGGAGCACTCCACACAACGCACCCTCGACTGGCATGAGGAAAGGCTTCTCCAAGTCACCTGCGCCAGATGAAACGGTCCTGATTTGCCTTGGAGCTAGAAATACTTACGAGCAGGCAATTCCAACCACTCATCACAGGCTTTGATTAACTCGGTGATTTTCTGTTCACCAATTTCGGGGTCACGGCCCTCAAGTGCAGCTAGAGCGGAACCCATGACGATGGGGGTGTTCTCGCCGTCGAAGTTGTACGTTGAGAGTAGGTCTCGCATCTCCATATCTACGAGTTCCAACATCTCGGGATCGGATATTTGGTCCACCTTGTTAATGAAGACAACCAGCCTCTTGATGCCGACTTGACGTGCAAGGAGTAGGTGTTCACGAGTCTGGGGCATCTGTCCATCTGTGGCTGACACGACTATAATGGCACCATCCATTTGTGCTGCACCAGTGATCATATTTTTTATGTCTAGGTGACGTGCAATTCAGATCTGAGTTGGGAAAGCGTTAAAAAAAGACTTGCAGTCCGCATGGCCTGGGCAGTCAATATGACCATAGTGACGAGAGTCGGTTTCATACTCCACGTGGGCAGAGTTGATCGTGATACCCCGAGCTTTCTCTTCGGGGGCCTTGTCGATTTCCGCGTAATTTGTGAACTTGGCGCCGCCCTGGTTAGAGAGAACCTTAGTGATGGCAGCTGTCAGGGTCGTCTTGCCGTGATCGACATGACCTCGAGGTTGGCAAGGAATCGGTGACGGCCAAAAGGTCAGAAAGGATAAATTTACCTATGGTCCCAATGTTCATATGGGGCTTGGCACGAGAAAATTTGACACCGGCAGCATCAGCATACCGTCGTACGGGAGCTATCAGGATTGTTAGCAGGGATACCAGGGGTGACAAGAGATAGCGCACCATAGAAAAAACCGGCTCTTGAGGGAAGGGGAGACACGAGGGAACGCGAGGACGGAACAACCTGGCGCGAAAGGGCGAATCTGCGTGACCAGGCTGTTATGAATGAGCTGTGGGTGAAATAGATGGATAACGAAATAGTGGTGGACGTACATTTGGAGTAGCAAGATCTGCGGGCACCCGCCTTGAAAGAAGTAAGCTGTACGCGCAACATGGCTAACAGGTTGTTGGGAAAATGTCTGTCTGCGTCAGAGAGCGCGCGACTGGTCGCGTATTGCTGGTACTAGTACTGGTTAGGGTTAGCTTCGCTTTACTGTAATTTCCACTTATACAAAGTCCGATACAATCCCTTCTCACAGGACAGGCATGACAGACAGGCAGGAGCTCATTCGCAATGCTGTCGCATTCCTTACAGATCCCAAGGTTGTTTACAGTTCTTAACTGTCCATCATTGATGACGCATCTCAACGTTTTGTCCAGACTCAGGCTTCTCCATTGGCCCAACGCGTCCAATTTCTTGAAGCCAAAGGTCTCACCGGACCTGAGATCGAGCAAGCCATGAGACAGGCCAATAGCTCTGGTCCACACCCATCTCCCCTTCAGCCTTCATTCGGTCCCGTGTATGGCCCTCTTCCCTACATACCTCAGCAGCAACCTCCATGGGATTGGCGGGACTATTTTGTGAGAGACACAGATGTCCTCTATCGCTAAAGGACTCACGATACCATGATAGATTACCGCTGTGATATCCGGATCTTTGACCTATGGTACAATCGCTCTTGCGAGGGTGCGCCTTCCTTCCGTGTGGGTGTATCGAATGCAGCACTGATATCATCCACGTGATCAGAAGTACCTTTTCCCCCATCTTCAACCACCATCCTCCACTGCTTATCAGGAAGACCGGGACGCGTTAACTGCTCAGTTTGACGCGGCGGAAGCGATTCTCAAAGAGATCTCTGCCGAGACATCCGCCATCAAGGCCGCCATCGAAAGTCAACAAGAAAAGGTTGACAAGGCTACCGCGGATGTTGAGGCGGCCGTGCAACAGATGAGAGAAGGGGAGTCAGGAGCGCGGGATGAAATGCGAGAGATAAGAGAAGAGGTGAACAACATCAGAGAGATGATTCCGAAGGTGATGGCTTTTTACATCCCGTTGAGACGAGAACAACCAACTCACTGTCCCTGTCCAGATGATTGAAAAGAACAAGGAAGCTCAGACACAGTCATTAGGAGAACTGCAACAGGACCTCAAATCTCTGAAGACTTTGTTGTTAAGTCGTACACCAAGCACGTCTACACCCGCGCCACCCTTGCCTATAATTCCACCTCGACCATCAATCCCCTCATGGCAGTTGTCTGGTTCGTCCAACCCGGTAAATCCGTCGTCGTCACTTGCACCATTATCGGTAAATGGTAAAGGGAAGGAGGTCGAGTCTGAGGCGGAGTCGTCTTAGTGTATTTTATTATGATGAATTACATAATGTACGCTTGCGCTGGCGGGGAATCGTTGACAAGACAGACAAGACCAAGACCAAGACCTGCTTAACTTGCCGCCAACTAATCTAATTCTCGATTGAATGTTCTCGCAATTTAAAAATGCCGTCGAAGGTTTTGCTCAGCCACGAATATCACAGGGCACTCCCCGCTCGACCTCTCTCGAACGTGGTCGACCGTCCTCTCCGGCGGCCAAGCCATTAACAGAACGGCCTTTCAAACCTAGGCTTGAGGACAGACTCCGCGCATCCTTCACAATCGGTGACGCATCCAATTCCAGTACACCGACGGCATCAACTCGTGTTTCCCCTGCTCCTCAGCTTGTCACTGAGCATCCATTGTCACTCGACATTGACCACCCGTTGTCACCAACATCAATACCCTTACCCAGCTCCCCTCCTCCGAACGACCATGCTCATTGTCACGACCCTCTTCCTTTGGACGCCTCTCTCGAGCTCCCTGATCCACTATCTACAATGCTCCCAGATGCTTCAAACAAGTCGGTTCCAGCGGAACCCGCTTCTAGCGCAATCATCGGGCCGGAACTAATCGACCAACATTCTCTGCACGAATCCCCTGTGGCGGACACTCCAATGCTACCACAAGTGTTAGAGCAGAAGCCAGCCGCCTCAGAGGAGGGCGCTGAGGTATACGACGCGACCCATCCGATCATCATTCCTGGATCACCTCGCGACTCAACAATTTCGAATGCCGAATCTGTTGTAGGGATATCTCAGACAGATCGACATGAGTCAGACGTCGACTCTATTCCCGTCGAGGAATCCCAGTCTGAGCATTCTTCTTCCACCAATGTCGAGGCTCTTCAGGAACGACTTAAGGTCGTGGAACAGCGGTTTGCTGGTCAGTTGCAACAATCTCCTTTCCCTGCGGCAGTTCCTCATTCCGACTCTAGATGTTTCTACGTCGTTTGCGAGGTTGCAAGCTGAGAAATTGGCTGCGGACAAGGTTGTCCAGGAATTAACGTCCGCACAAAGCTGCCAAGACGCTGACGGATTGCGCGATTATCTGCAGAATGCTCACCTCAAAGTCGAGGTGAGAACACATAACATCCTACCATCCAGTTTAACTCACGTGGACCAGATGTCGCAGGACGAAATCAAGCGCCTGACAGGGAAGCTTGCCCGTGAGGATTGCCTTTCTCACATGCTATCACGTCGCTGAAACGTAAATAGGCCAAGACGAACGGATCGAGGAATTACGCGAAACTCACCATCTTGAGTCCAGATCTCAGATTGAACTTGTGGACGAGCTGCGTAGTCAACTCCAACAAAGCGAAACACTTTTGAAAGCGACTCGAAGCTCTAATTCTCAGCTGGAGGCAGACGTCTCGAAGCAGAAAAGCGAAACGAACCAATTGCGCGCCGAAGTTGAAAGGCTTAGCGGGCTCGCGAAAGACGAGGAAGAAAAGCGTAGCAAGGCTATCAGCCTGCTGAAGACCGTGCGGCAAAAGTTGGTGAAAGCTGAGAAAGATCGCGAGGATGCTCTCAAAGAGGCCGCCTCTTTGAGGGACAGTCAGAGAATAGAGCGCGACAGAGAACAACTTGACCGCGAAAAGCTGCAAGGCGAGCTTAACAAGCTCAAGGTTGAGAAGGAGGTGTCTCTTGCGGATCTCAGGGCTCAATTTGAGAAGGATCTAATGGCGTCCAAACAGCGGAGTGAGAGGGAAATTTCTGCTCTGCGAAGCCAGTTCGAGCTTGAAACCATTGCGGCCAAAGTTTGTGTTTGGTCTCTGATCATACTTTTGTTTAGGTCGGTACTCACGAGTGATCCAGTCAAGCCAGGAGCAGGTTATAGGCCTCAAAGACGCTCAAATCGGTCGCCTCGAGAGATCCGTTCAGTCATTATCCGCAGAAAAGGACAGTTTGTTCGATCAACTTCAGATACGACAAGCAGAAGGCGAATCCGCTCAATCCTTGCTTGAGGTTCTTCAGGGCCAGAATACCGAGCTTCAGTACCAAGTCCGAGAGAAGGATGATCGCATTACCCTTCTCAACGAAGAACTGGGCGACGCCCGCCAGGAGCAGCATGTTGGTGTCTCGGATCCGTCTACGTCCCCCGAAGAAGTGGCGAAGCTCCTCGCTGCAGCAGAGTCCAGGCACGAAGCCAAATTAGCTGTGCTGAGGCAGGAGCTTGCGGCTATGGAAGCTGAGCGGGTGGAAGTGGAGACTGAATGGAGACGAAAAGTCGAAGCCAAAGTACAGGAGGCCCAGAAATGGAAGGCCATGGTCGACACTACTTCCCAAAGTCGGCAGGACGACGACGACCGCACGCAGGAACTACAAGTGGAGGTGGAAAGGCTCCAACTGGTAGCGCGCGCACATAACCATGAAGTCTCTCAACTTAGACGACAAATCGAGCGCCTGACTCACGACGAGGTGGGTTATACTTGCTCTCGTTCAGATCACAGCGCTAAAACACCGGAGCATGTAGGAGACTACAAGGCAGCAGATTTCTGACCAAGTTAAAAGGATCTCTGACTTGGATCAACAGCTAGAGGAGATGAGGGTCAAGGAGCTTCAAGCCAGGACACATAACAAGGCAAGGTGCTATTGCTTAACAAACAGATAGATCCTCTTATATAAGATCTGACAGACCTTGCGCGAGGAGCTGCGTAAAGTACAGTCTTCAGCCGCATTGCTGGATCGTCAGCGAGGTCCTGGAGTGGGCTACTGGAGCTCTCCTAATACCTCGGACATTAATCTTTCCCCAACGTCTGCACCATCTCAGCCAGCTAGCACTTCACGACCAGATTCACCCGTCACTGCGAGTAGTGATGAGGACGTAAACCTCGAGTACCTACGAAACGTCATCCTCCAATTTCTCGAACACAAGGAGATGAGAGTACGTCCGCGTTTAGCCGTGTCTTTTTAATGATGCGTTCTGATAAGTTTCATGAAGCCGAATCTGGTTCGTGTGTTGTCGACCATACTGCGATTCACGCCACAGGAAACGCGCAGGCTCATCGCTAAAGTATGATCGCGCAAATCTCTTATATTAGAACACACAAAGACCCTATTTATCTTATACCATTTTTTATGTGCCCTCCTGCATCATTATACCTCAGGAGTCCTGTAACCTAGCAATGCTTTTTCTTAACTTTATGCTATCTTGCTGTGGTTGCGCGCTCTTATTAACCCAGTGAAAAGTCGCAATGACCAGATCGGATTAAATTATCATAAATATGAACCATTCTGACTGTATCTGACTTTCTCGGCTACCGACTGCAGAGTCCTCTGGCAATCTGACCAAATCTAATTGTAAATGACAATGCTCGTAGTCGAGATTGCCTCATGTACAGCAGCATGTCAACAAAATTGTTTATACTTGGCACTACGTTACTGAAATACGGTACAGCTAGCACCTTTATTGAATCACGATAGGCGCCGGCGCAATTTCTAAACTAGACGCAATATGATCTTGACTGGTGCAACACTGCCACCACTCCTACCGCCCACCGCTTCCGGGCCGCGCGTGCGCGGTATGCGCTCTTGTCTCTGCTAGTCGTCGCACAGCGCTGCTGCTGCTGTTGCTGTGCGTGAAGTAGTGCGTGTAAGATAGGGGATGCGGGCGCACCGTATATCTGTATCCGTAGTCGTTGCTGTGATTCTCGAGCCCGTTGTGTGTCGCTGCGGTGGAACGAGGGGGCAGCCACGCCCCTGTGGAGTGGTCGAGCCGTCGCAGCCGCTGGCCCGCTACGCACGCACCCTCCTTCGTTCACGTGTGGGCCCGCCATTGTTGAGCATGTAGACACTAATCATCTTACTTACTTTCCCTGTCTGTGCCTAAGACAAGCAAATACCGTAGTTAGTGACATGGAGGAAAAGAGAGCGGCGTGGCACATAACCACATACTTGAATGGCAACAAATAGACACACACAAGCACGAAAAAAAAAAACGAATAAGTTAACAGCAGTTAACAGCCCCATATCTCGTCTCGACTACTCCTATATAATTATTCTTTATCTTTCAGGGATTGTTGTGCCCCAGTGTGCCCGCTGCATCGCTGCCTATGCGCCTGCGTGCACGGCATCCACGTTGTCCACCACGATCGCAGCCGCCTTTTCCTGGTACGAACAAGTGCGGGAGGCGAACAACGAACAACGAACGGAACGGAACGAGGGCAAGGTGAGCATGAATACCACCGCCACCTCGTACCGACCATGTCACCATGCAGGAGGCGTTCGCCTCCTCAGCCAACAGGTATGTTTTTATTTTTATTGTTATGTAGTGCTAACGCGTCAGGGACATGTCAAACCGAAACCAAGACCCCACCCTCGTTCATAGCCAACGCCGTCTTCAAACCGCTGCTTCCACCAACGGTCAAGAGGACTCCCAAAGACAGGGGGAATCATGAGCTTGGGGGCATTGCCTCCCGAGCTCAAAGATATGTCCTCTTTTTTTCTGTCAAGTTTTTATGTATTTAGTCATTTAATCTACAGGAACTGATGACGACGGCAGCAGGACCAACGGTAACAGGGGCACAACGACGATAACTGGCCCACGATGACAACCAGCCCACGACAACGACAACAGCGATGACACCGTGACAACGACCGCGACACCGCAATGACGACCGTGACGATCGTGGCTGTCGCTGTGCCAATGTCACTGCCATATTTTTATTATGTTACAGCTATTTCGAAAATTGTAGACGCTTGTAGAAAAAAACGATATGATGACAAATATCCCAATTGGGCAAAGCGTCAGCTTGACATTAATGAAAGTGGGGTAAAGTGAAAGTGGGGTAAAGTGTTGGCTACGACTGGCGGCATTTAGGGTAAAGTGTCAGCTGCTGGTTAGACAATGTGTGGAATATATGCTTGAATGCTGCAGGGCTCGGTCTGCATAGGTTCTGAGGGCTGGCTAAGTGGTGATCCTGCCAAGGAAGGTGTATAGAAAGACCATTATAACAGAGCAGCATCAAGGCATTCCAGTCCCAGGTCCTCATCTACACTCGTAATTCTCGGAAATGGTAGCAAGTCCAAACAGTGCACACCCTGGAGTGCCAAGGTACCAGCACCTTCTTGTGATTGATCCCATGCCCCTGCCCACCCCCAAGATATTGCTCTGGCCCGGATACAAGGAGCACTCAATGGAGGTGCTTTCGAGCAGCCATGAAACGCACATCCACCTCTCCAGGCACCACAGCAGCTACCACCCCGCCCACAAAGGGCTGCTGCGGGAGAAGTGGAAGGTGATCAAATAATACTTCAGTAGTCACCAATTTTTTTGACCACTCTACAGTACAACAGTAGTCGCACAACGATAGCGGCACCTCAGGCTTGCTGCAAGCGCCAGGGCTGTGGCCCGGGTCGGCTCTTACCCAAATTGGCTTTGTTTGGCTTGGCTTTGTTTGGCCTGGCGCCACAGCTCCACAAGTCATTTTTTTCGGAGACGTCTACAATTTTCGAAATAGCTGTAATTAGGAAGACTATGTGTTTTATTATACATTCTACCTGTAAAATAGGATAGTAAACAATGTGAATTTTGAGTCTCTTGAATGTGAATAGAAAAATATTCAGTGCGATGTCATCAGAACTCGTATGTCTTTTTTGTGTCTGTCAGACATGGACTGCGACAGATCTTGTTATTTTCGCGAATTAGTCATTCGCACTGCTCGGACGGGCTATGACGCTGTCTAACTCCATATGACTGTCACCCCAAATACGACCTGGTCCTATCCCGTCCGATCCCATCAGTGCGATTATTCCCTGGGAGATCTTATTCCGCTTGTGGACGCTTCTCACGTAACTGAAGAAACTCAGCCATGTAGCCTCAGATGAATAGATATAGTGCACAGCATCTCGGGAAGTTCTAATACATACAATCGACAACCTCTTGGGTAGTAACGAGTCAATTTTTTTTGGGTTTTAATCATGCCGCCCCTCCTAGCCCCCTGTCACCCGCATGCGGGTGGACAGAAGAGAACGCTCAGCGCCGAGGGTGGTAATGGCACGGCGGCCACTAGGGTCAGTGTTATATGTAAGTCGTCTAATTCGCTATCATGATCCAGGGTGTGGTGTGGGACGGTCGTCGTCGCGGGGCTTGCTCAAGCCCAGCTCCAGGTCACACCCGTGATGCGACCAACGGACTGGTCAGCAAGCTTCGAGAACGCAGCAGGACTGAAGTCCAGATCAGTCTCCGCGCAAGCTTCACATCTGTCAGTCACGTTGACGGTTACGGATTTCCCCTGGTCTGAATGAAGGGAATAAAAAACAATGTTAACGGCACATAAAATAGGTAAAGATAATGAACTGACAGTGAGCCGTGATCTGGGTGTTGCAGACAGGGTTCTTGTTGGGATCACCCCCGGCATACCCACTACGAAAACAGCCGTTAGCCTAAAGCGAAAGAGCGAGGTGAACTAGACACCCGAAACTCACGGGTACTGGTCGAAAAGGATGTGGGACACGGCCGCGATGTGGTCCGAGTCGGTATTCGTGATGCCGCACGCACCGAGACCAGTGCCATACCAAGTGCCTGTTCGAGAGCGACTTCGTTAAAATCAAATGTCATCTGAAAGCGATGGGCACCGCGGACTCACCTTGGCCTGTTTGTGTCCCAGAGAGGAAGCCAGGAGCAGCAGCGCACGTGGACATCTCATCAGGTGTAAGGGCGTGGGGTGCAGCAAAGGTGGAAGCGGCGAGGGCCGCCACAGAGAGAAGAGTGGCAAAAAGTTGCATTATATCAAGCCTGAAAGGATTTGTCTAGGAGAATGTAGATGTGGTGTCGCAAAGGAGAGAGCGTCGTGATAAAAACAATCCAAAGAGAAGGGAGTGCTGTTGGAATACTGAAGGTCCCATTAGTAGATCTGTGCTGTTCTTATAGCGCTGCAAGCAGAGGGTCCGACGCAGACTTTATTCAGCGTTGTAGTCTCAGGTATTCCACATCCCAGTAATACAATTCCGTAAGACCTGAAACTGGGGTTCGAGAAGGGATAAAATAAAGAGTGACCAGGCTCCGAAACGAGACCATTCGAGGGCGAAGATCGTTGCGAGGCCAATGCGACCGGTTGCTGTGGAACAGCAAGGAAGTGACCAAGTTGGCCACAGCACATAGAAAAAAAAAAGAGCGACACGTAACAAATGTTCGTGATCATCATTAAGGGAAGTTTACAAACACCCTGAAACCGGGGGGAAGGTTGTGGGCACTCGATTAGATTGATCAGGGAGGACTGAGTGCTATTATCTAAATACCCGATGACTTTAATCTCATCATAAACGATTTCACGTGAGTCACTATACAAGCAATTTTATTGAAAGACCTCACGGTTAGCATCCGTGCCGGCCCTTGCTGAGTACATCTTCACTAGGCTCAAGCTGGACGTCCCCTCCAACGTTTTAGCATAGGCATCCACCTGACCCAATAATAGCATGCTCTCTAGGCGACTCGGTTCGGGCGGTATCTTGAACATCCGACTGATGTCCTCTTCCGGCAGTGGAGCTAGCCCTTGGGCCACTCTATTAGCATTCTCCTCCTTCCGTTTCGCGACATAAGCCTCTGCGCGGGCCTTCTCGCGGGCAATCTGCCGAGAATGATAGGCAAGGTTGCCCTCTTCAGTTTTGTAGTTATCGATCGCTTCGACAACGTTCTCTAGATTTTTTGTGAGGGTGGGGTTGCCGAGATCTAGTGTTGAATACAAAGGGGGTAAGGATGTGGAATACACTTCGGATGGGAGAGGTTGCGTAAGGGACGTGGGATGACGCTCGGAAAGAGTGGAGACGAAAGCGTTCAGCAGCGGATTTGTCCTTATTTTCAAAGGAATCTCTTCCATAATAGAGGTAAACGTTAATTTGTGGTTGATCATGCTAACGAGTGCGCATTAGACTGGAAACAAGAGCGTGGGAAATGAAGCAAAACAACTCACGACTTGGCACTGAATGGCGGCTTGCGGTAGGCATCGAGGAAATCTTTTGAGAGCCTAAATGCGCGGAAAGAGGCGTTTCCTCGATTAGCTTGAGATACATCTATCGCGACGCAGGTAACTGTCAATTCGTGTGCCTGCGGGAAAAAAAGACGCTATACCATGCACAACTACAACTCCGCCATGTCGAAGTTTTTCCTGGTGA